>CM069456.1:24938982-25012825 GCA_035610835.1 Ophiura sarsii
AGATGGTGTGTAATGCACGCTAAGGGGTATCGACCATTTTCAAGAAAAAGGGCTAGTACTTATCCTGTCAATAGGTCGGCCCGGTCATCCGGGGGTACTTTTTACCGTTTGCCAATAAACCAGACGTTTTAACTACCTTCGACCATGCCCAAGGGATCGCGTCACCCTGTGTACACTGTGTAAGAGGCCTTAATATACCTCTTTGGATTGTGGTCAATGGCATGTGATTTAAGGTAGAAGGTCACATGTGTTTCAATATGTATCGAAACCATGTGTGCTCCCCAGCTATAAAGCTCTATAAACAGTCACAATATAAATATGATGGGCATAAAGGCTGCTTTCGTGATTTCGCGGTGATTATTGATGTTCATCTTGAATTCGGAAGTAAATTATATAAGAACATGATTCTTCAACGCTACTGCATATCCTTTTAAAGTAACTCTTTTCAATGAGTTAGACGCGTGTTTAGGTTTAACAAGTTTTCGAGAATTAAACAAGTTTTCTAGAATTGCGTTTAGTTAAAACGATGAGTCAAAGTCAAAGTTAAACGCGTGTTTAGCTTAAAACCGCGTTTAAGATTTTAAATACGTACATGTACGAGAATACGGAATACGGCCCTATATATGTATGAACGTCACGATGAAATGATGTTCCGTATTGTTCTTACAACAACAAATGTTTGAGCTTAAGTTTGAAACCAGACAGCCAAACCCGGTGATACCTCAATCTGATGTCGCCGTAAACATGGTAAGGCAAATCACATGATCGATTGGATTATGATAGTCAGGTACCACCACATCATAGAAACATAAATCTTCAGGCATGCACACACGGCATGATTAAAATGTTATTCACCTTACGATCAGACATGCCTTACTACTAAATAATTTATCCGAGTATGATCAAGAATGTCCGATCTTTACACAGAAATTCAAAATTCAGTGAACAAATGTCACTTTCCCTAATATGGGTATATTTGGCTTAAGCCGAATAATCACGTCACGTCACGTTCTACGTGCATGTTTATAAATCACGTTCACTTTAATCACGCTTTGATCACGCTTCCTGTTAACGTTGATGAATCGCGTTCACGTTTATCACGCGTTAAACTCAACGCTTCGCGTTAACGTTTATGAATCGTTTATACGTTAACACTATGATTAATAAAATCTTTTACGGTGTGTGATTCATAAACATTAATAAATGTGAACGTGAAGCGTGATTTATAAACGTTAATATGAAGCGTTGATTTTTAGATATGATCGTGTTTCACACGTTTTAAAAAAACATGAACGTGAAACTTCACGTGACGTGACGTGAGTATTCGGCACAAGCCCTATATTTTGCTATGTAGGGATATTTCGGGCTGTAAACAACTCCACTGAAATGAGGTCATATGATGTGGGACCAGTGAGATGTTGAGCGATTAATCACATTTGGACATAGACTGTGATTTGGCTTACTTTTGAGATAGGAAAGTGTGTGCCAATAAGCCGCTCTAATATTTGAAAGACAGAGTAATATACTAGCATTTTACAACTGATTAAACATCAATTTTGGTTTTTGTATTGGGGTCTGATTACTACCCCTTGTGTGGGTGTGTGGGTGTGTGGGTGTGTGTGTGTGTGGGGGGGGGGGGGGGGGGGGGGCGGGGGGGGGGGGGGTTTCATTTGATAGACCGCTACTCTATATATGGGTATGAACAGGACCAATAGTAGGTGAATTAATATAATCGGTCAAGATTGTCTCCTTTTGCGTCACCTCCTCTCTCCCCTGCTCCCTGTTCGCTCTCTCCCCTGCTCCTGTTCTCTCTCTCCCTGCTCCCTGTTCTCTCGCCCCTGCTCCCTGTTCTCTCTCTCCCCTGCTCCCGGTTCTCTCTCTCCCCTGCTCACTGTTCTCTCTCTCCCCTGTTCCCTGTTCTCTCTCCCCTGCTCCATGTTCCCTCTCTCCCCTGCTCCCTGTTCTCTCTCCCCTTTGCTCCCTGTTCTCTCTCTCTCTCTCTTGCTCCTGTTCTCTCTCCCTCTGCTCCTGTTCTCTCTCTCCCCTGCTCCCTGTTCTCTCTCTCCCTGCTCCCTGTTCTCCCCTTCCCCTCCCCTTTCTCCTCTCTTCATCCACTCTTCTCTCCCTCTCCCCAGTGTCAAACCGATATAAACCGAAATTAAAGAGCTTAAAAGTATTGCATACCACATAATCACAACTTGCATAACCATATAATTGACATGCTTCAACACGTGTTATTGTAAGACAGCTTGCATATTATCAAACCTGCATATTGAAATCTGCCAAAAAAGAGGGGGGGGGGGGGGAGAATCCAAAAATAAATCTGAGAATACTAATTAAATGTATAATGCAGTCAAAAGTATGCAAAGTGTCAGCTTCCGGTTTGAATGTTTGGTGAGTTTATACTGAAGGTGATTTGACCTGGTATTAGATTTGTTAGAAATGGTGGACCTGCATAACTTCAGTATAAAGGGTGCTTATAGATAAAAGGGTAGGATAAAATGTTACAGGTTGATAAATATTGCAAAAGGGGTAAAGCTGTTAACAAGCTGGAGCCCAGCTTTCCTCAGCCTTCACCAGGCAAGTTGCAACCATGTTAATACATACCGTATACTAGTAGGCCCTTAATAACACAATGTATTTTGAGCTAAAGGATGAATGATGTGTATTAACCCTTACAGCCCCGTATCCCATGAAATCCCATTCCCAGCGCTCAGCCTGTCGGTTCCACCTGGCGCTGAGGTTTTTGGGTGAAATAATGGCCCGGGCTACATAGCTGGGCGAGTACACTCGCCCAGCATAGCTTCCCCGTGGCTCAGTTGGTAGAGCGTTCGACTTCAAACCGAGAGGTCGTGGGTTCAAACCCCGTGGCACCTCTTGTTGTGTGTGCTTTTTTTGCTTGAAAAATTTTTCGTTGGAAAATCCACCGGGAGTGTTAGGGTTAAACAATGACACTGAAGTTATACGTCACTATGGAAAAAGGAATGCCGTATCACAACTTGCATCATCGTATATTTAGCACTATAAAGAGTCAAAGACTCGTGCCTCCACATAACCCAAAACTATAACCCTTTGAACCTATCGCTCGTTCTGGCAAGTTACATTTGTATGGTGACGATCATGGCTCGATCCTAGAGCTACCATATATTGAGATGCTTCAACACGTGTTACTTTAAAACCAGTGTCATTTTATCAGCTTCCGAATGACGTAGAAACTAAAATAACCGATTATTTCCAGTCACTCTTATTGTCTATAATACATCGAAGAGATTTTTCAATAACAGATAAATACGTGCGTTAGATCAGATCACCGTCTTAAATGAGCAATATTATTCGATTAAGGTTCAAGAGCGTTTTGACGGCTTAAATGCGTAAAAGGTTGTATCTTCTGACAACGATTACGCTTATGAAACCGCCTAATTGTTCAAGCTACATGTTTACGTGAGCATAGCTGCACACTCTACCAAAATATCTTCTCTCTCTCCTCTGATATTGGGTATTTTGATCCATACTAAGGGCTGCATTTTCTCCTACTCGACCTCTATTATATTACTCATGGTGTACACAGGGCAGTTGCCTTAAATAATCGGTTATTTTTAGTTTCTACGTCACTCGGAAGCTGAGAAAATGACACTAGTTTTAAGTAACACGTGTTGAAACACTCTCGCTCTTTGTCAGCATGGCGAAGAAAATCAAATAACAAATTAACAAATAAATAACAAGTTTCTCTTTGTCTCTTTTCAGGAGTAGAGTCTGTCATGGTCGGAGTCCATGGAGAACTCTCGTGTGCAATGTCTGCTGGAGTGTCTCCTTGGTCGGAGTCCATGGAGAACTCTCGAGTGCAATGTCTGCAGGAGTGTCTGCCTTAATATGTTGGTCCAAGACTCACCAAGGTTGTTCAGAAGAGCACCGACGGTGATCTGTGGATTGTTGTTGGCATTTTATCATACTTTTCTTGTCAAACAAGGGACAGGACACCATTGGCTTCCGACTGCATCCTTCGAGGTTTTTAGTTTAACGTCTTGTTCTTCGTAATTATGCTTTGTATGGTGGAATCTGGCACTTGGAATTGCTTCGAAATAGCTTGATAGTCTTTATTTGTGAGCATTCACAATATGCACACACAAATGTCCTAACTGAGTTCTTTGGTCTTCTTCGCCATGCTGACAAAGAGCTATAATGTTGTTCTATAATATCCCTCACTGTACATTCAATAGGACACATTTGTAATACATCCACATTGTATGCACACATCCGCATTGTATGCACACATCATAGAATAATTGCATAACAATATAAAATAGATTACCCGAGTCAAGAAACTGTATGGAACAATACGTGTGTTCAATGCTCTGGAAACACATTGTATTTTACAGATTGGATTAAAGCTGGGTTTGTCAGTATGTCAAGCTTATATGATGAAAATAATGCATTTCTATCTATGTCAGAAATAAGTAAGAAAATTAAAAGGCCTGGATTAATGATGCTACAATATACAACAATATAATCAGCAGTCCCAAAAACTGGAAAAAAGAATCAAGCCAAACAAAACTGTTAAACATACGATTGGTCTTATGATCAATTCTGCTTTCTTGCCAATAGTAAAATGTATTTCTAAAACTGTGCGTAGCATATTGATATCAAAAATAACAGTTAGACCAATAAGTGAACGTTTTTGGGAGACAAAATTCCCCAACTATGTTTTTTAGTGGAGTGATATATGGAGAAATGCAACATGTTCAATAAAAGAAGCCAAACTGGTAACTACGGGGGTCATTCAATAAACAATGAAAGTGATCATGGTATGGATGCATGAGTGATTCTATTGAGGGATAATGTGATCAATACAAAGTATGAACCTTTGTCTTTCAAACAATACACCTTTAGATTGTTAGATACCTTTGGTTATGTAACGTCATTAGCATAAACACAATAGGTTTTAGACACTGACTGAAATCTGTCAATTATTTGGCTGGATATGTAATATGTTGAATATGGGTTCATTGATACATTTGCGTATATCTCGGCAATGCAAGCATAAAAGCAGATACGACTTGGCACATAGATAGAACACACACTTATCTCTGTTTGACACTCTTTTTTAGATCTGAATTTCTTAATACAAACAATAAGGGACCATCTCAAATACGCTTTTATTTAGCAAAATCCGCAATAATATACCTTAGAAAACAACAAAGGATAAAGAACAATGGAGGGATTATGATTTAGTATAGTAAATTGTTGTGGGTTGTAAAGCAATAATAGTGGGGATTTCAAGAGGAGCTGTTCATAAAATGTCCACAAACCATTGAAATTATGTGACGATTACTTTAACAATACATATCTAGGAACTCTAAAGATAACAGTTATAAGAGAGGTTGTGGCAGCCATCTTTGATTGATACATTTATGTATATCTTGATTTTGACTATCACAATATTTATACACATTGATTTAAGCATTTTTCATTATTTCTGATTAGAATTTGAAGGCACAGTAAGCTTTTATCTGGTAAATTTCATGATTTTAGCAATTTTTGGCCCAGTTCAAAATGATCTGCCGTCTGCGCATGCGCATATTTTCTGGAGGTTTCATGCGAATAAGTTCGGAAAATTAGTTAGCTATCATATGGAATCTTCCAAACTGGTTAATTGCTTGGATTTTTCCTAAATTGTTTGATTTTCCGCAATATTATTGATTCACTGACTGGGCATTTTTCAATGAAATTGGCTATTTGAAATACTGATATTTTTATACTTTTTATTCAATTGCCTCTCCTTACTTTTTCCTCTTATACTACATATATCAAATTACTCAGGGATTAAAGTTATTGTCTTTTTTATCATACTTACGCGAAAAAATGGGATTTACCTGCTTCTGGTGTCATGTTATGCAATCTTCTTACCACATGTTTCATACAAACAATTCAAATTTACCGCCAAATAACTGATTTAGCAGTGTCCCAAGTGTACTTACTTTGAGACAATGCTATGACGTCATAGTTCACACTTAGAAATCCAAAACTGTATTGTTTGAAAGACAAAGGTTCATACTTTGTATTGATCACACTATCCCTCAATAGAATCACTCATGCATCCCATACCATGATCACTTTCATAACTTACTGAATGACCCTCGTATGAATTGGAAAATACTTTGCAATATTTATCCGAGTAGAATCTTACTACTTAAAATGGGTAAAGCTAACAATGATTTATGTGAAACATGTAACGAAAAAGAGTATCTGGAACATTTTTTCTTTCATTGCAAGACTATAAGAAAAGTATGGTTAGAAATTAATACAATACTCTCTAACGTAACAGGAAAAAAAGTAAAAGTGTCTGTGACAGATATTTGTTTTGGTTATTTTAAGGGTAACAGGAAATGTAATAATGTCACGGTAAACAATACGATTATTTCTGTGGCCAAAATGTGCATTAGCAAGTTTAAATACGGAAAGCATCCAAATGTTGTTGCGTTATTATTGCATGAGCTCAGAGTTAGACGACTGACATAAATGTTGGAATCAAGTAGCTTATAGTCATATTATTATACAATTTGAAAACATTAGCATGAATACGTCTCGTATGGCATTTCTCAAATTAAGATATACATTGTAATCAGTTCTAATGATAGTAAAAGATTGAACGTACGATATGTACAATGTAATATTGATAAGTGGCGATAAATAAATACAAAAGATAAACAATTATAAAACAACAAAATAAAAGCCTATCACACAATATAATGAACGTTTGGAATGTCAAAAACATTTGTATTATCACACAAAATGGCCTCAATCCCGAGACTTGGTATGGGGTATGAATAATTTTGGACAGGCATAAAAACACAATTCTTGTTCAATTCTATTTTTATGCAAAATATATTGATTTGTACTTTCAAACTAACTGTCTTTTGTGTAAAGCGAAAGTTCCACCACTCCAGCTGGTATAGATATGAAAAAATGCAAAAAACTCATATTTTTCAAAGGATATGAATAATTGTGGGCTTAACTGTACATGTTCACAGCCATTTTCGTATGTCCAGCGTCATGGATACATGGCTGCCAGCACTGCTACGGGTACCTTATACACTGTTAAAACAAACGTTTGACTATTGATAAACACTACAACACGTTTATTTGTTGTTGTTTACGTGTAAAGGTATAGGAGGTTGTTAAAGATAAACGGGTTGCATAAACGCTACAACGCGTTGATACGTTTATTAATTGTTATCAAAAACGTGTTTATACCAGCAATTATAAACACATGATTGCTGGTATAAACACGTTTTTGATAACAGTTAATAAACGTATCAACACGTTGTAGCGTTTATGCAACCCGTTTATCGTAAACGACCTCCTATACCTTTACACGTAAACACAACAAATAAACGTGTTGTAGTGTTTATAAATTGTCAAATGTTTGTTTTTACAGTGTACACAGAACCCGTATGGGTAATATTAAAGTACCTGTGAAGTACCACCAAAGTAGCTGCAAATACCATCTCCTTCCGTGTGGCTACTATGGTTGTGACCATGATACCGGGCATATAAATTGCTGTGTAATAATATCTTGCTCACAACATTTAGATTCCATACATGCAATTAGCAGTTGATCGTTGACCTAAAAAGTAAAATTGTTACTTATGGTTGCACACCACCAAATACATCTCCCATAGGCTTACACGTGAAATGCACAATTTTAAAATGGATATTTCTCGACGTTATAAGAAACTGGTATCTTGAAATTTGGTTTCAACTTGAAGATGAAAGCCATGACTACTAACTCAACAACTCATATATGGGGGTAACCGGCATTATTTTTTTCCAGTTAGAGCCTTTTCAAAAAGTACGAGTTGAGTTTTCCTGGTCACACGCAATTGTTGATTTAGATGATGGCGTCAGATACCGGAAATGACCTGAACACAAATGTCTCTGTTAAAATATTAAAAAATCATCATTGCATCACTTTTTTTGGACCTAAAGAACGCTGATGTGTCTGTCAACAAATTCACACTATATTAATTTCGCCATAACATGTAGTAAATACCCTAATTTTAAACTGTAATTTACAATAGGTCTCCCGTTTCGGCATAGAAACGGCCCGGTTTTGGACTATTGCCTCAAAGGGGGTAGGGCCAGACGTTATTTAGTGGTGTGAAACCTTATTAGACGCCTAGACTCGTGCCAAAACAGTCGGGTTTTTTTATATACTGAGCCAACCATCTAGATTTTGTTTTTAAAGAAAATCTGAATCTGAAAATGGCCAATATCTCGCCGGGATATTTCGTGGTCGATCAGGTTGCGACGATCAAATCTGTTTCAAGTTCGACATTCACTTTCATTTCCTCAGCAAATCACGTAATTTGAAATCCAAATAAATCTTTCCCGCGGATATAGTGAGCCAACGAAGCATCAAGGAAACGAGAAAACGTGGGAAATTATAAGCCCTGTAATACTATAGGGATTTGGATTGTCACAAGCGGCCTTCACATCTATATGATTATAACAACCGGGGGATTGGGGACGGCTTCGTGGAGAGAAGCAATGAATTGAAAGTAAAGTATCACTCGGAAAACTCCCGGGGGGGTACTCGGATTTGGTTTGGTCGGGGGTGTGCCGCTGGAGATTCAAAACCCATACCCATTTTTAGGGGTGATTTTGGAAAAATCGGTACCCATTTTTAGGGGTTTTGCTTCATTTTAGACCAAATTTTCGGGAAAATAGACCTATTTTTTGCAAATTTTCGCGAAAATAGACCTAATTTTGGCAAATTTTCGCGAAATTTGTGTGAAAATAGACCCATTTGTAAAAAGTGACCCCATTATTAGGGATTTCCAGCACAAAATCATACCCCATGTTTAGGGATTTTGTGCCCAAAAAGCTACCCATTAGAGCGGCACATCCCCGTATACCGTCTTAGGCGAGTACCCCCCCCCCGGGGGAAAACTATCTTTTTACCCCTTTCTAGTTCTTTCAAATATACACCTATTTACTATTCTAACCAATTCAAATGTTTCTCAAAACTCGGAAATCACGAAAAAGTATAAATTTGAATTGTGTTTGCCTAGATTTATGAGATCAAATAAGGCGAAGCTGCGAAAGCGATACGCTAACCCCAGAGTAAAAGTGACTTTTCTTTGTTCTGGACTTCTATTACCCATTGTAATAGCTAATAACAATTTAACTGACACCCAAACTAATGTTTCCATGTCTATGAAATCTACTGTAACCAATTTGCAAGAGTAATACAAAATATTATTGCACGACATTGTTTAAGTCTAGACTAGAAGTCAGTTTTATTACTCGGGGCCAAGTGCATTGATCATACCGCTCAGCATATATGCTATATTAATTTTTCACCGCTCGAAACAAGGGCCTAGCTAAGGAGAGCACCCCCTGTTCAGGAGGCAATCGTCAATCGTCTGTCAGCAAATCAGTGATGCTGAAATACTATATAGTAAAAAGTGGAAAAGTATATTAACCAGCAATGCCTTTTGGTGGGGTAAAATATCATATGTCATGCTCTTTGACTGCAAACGCACTTTGTAGGTAAAAATGTCCAACAATTTCGTGCGCTTTTCTTGTACTGTGTAAGTCAAAAAGAAGTTGTACGGGAATAATTTCTTTTTTTAAAAAGACCAACACATTTTGACAAACCAATGAAACACATATTGAAAGAGCATTCTTCCGCTCATATTAAAAAAAAGAATCACTGACATTGACCTTTGCTATGCTTTGCTAAGATTTTTGCCTGTTTTAATAAAAGAACCCATTTTGGCTGTTGTCCACGAAATGCTAAATACTTTGAAATGATCAAAGTGAGGAGCAAAGAGTACGCATTCAATGGTATGAAATTTAAACCCGCAAGTTTAAAATACACAGAATGCACAAAACTCATATTGATATATTGCCTTTTGTGAGATATTGTGTTTTACATTATTTCCGGGTGTAAATCAATTTCTCTCTAGCTGAAATGAGAATGAAGTTATAAATGTTTCTGTTGCTTTTTTCATTAAGAATGATGTTGCGATCTTAATAGTAGGAGAGATCGAAGAATTGGGTTCTTTGAATGTTGATTTTATCCATTCTTTAATTCATTTCTGTGTTTGAATATCCCAGGTATAAATATATATATATATATTGAATGAATCTATGTACTTTTTGCTCCTCTCTTTAGACGGATAATTTTAAAGGAGTATGCTTTGCCCCGGATAGTTGCCATTTGATTGAACGCTCACCATCTCACTGATCCCCATATCATATGACCCCATTTCAGTGGAGTTGTTTACAGCCCGAAATATAAATAGCAAAATATAGGGCTTGTACCCAATACTCACGTCACGTTACGTCACGTCACGTGAAGTTTCACGTTCATGTTTTAAAACGTTAACGTTTGTGAAACACGATCATATCTAAAAATCAACGCTTCATATCGACGTTTATAAATCACGCTTCACGTTCACATTTATTAATGTTTATGAATCACACACCGTAAAAGATATTTATTAATCATAGTGTTAACGTATATATATACACGATTCATAAACGTTAACGTGAAGCGTTGAGTTTTTAAAGTGAACGTGATTTATAAACATGCACGTAAAACGTGAGTATTCGGCATAAGCCAAATATAGCCATATCTAGAGGCAACCTTAGGGAAAGTGACATTTGTTCACTGAATTTTGAATTTCTGTGTAAAGATCGGACATTCTTGATCATACTCGGATAAATGATTTAGTAGTAAGAGGCATGTCTGCGCGCCCTGATCATAAGGTGAATAACATTCTAAACATGCCGTGTGTGTATGCCTGAAGATTTATGTTTCTATGATGTGGTGGTACCTGACTATCATAATCCAATCGATCATGTGATTTGCCTTACCATGCTTACGGCGACATCAGATTGAGGTATCACCGGGTTTGGCTGTCTGGTTTCAAACTTTAGCTCAAACATTTGTTGTTGTAAGAACAATACGGAACATCATTTCATCGTGACATTCATACATATACAGAGCCGTATTTCGTATTCTCGTACGTATTTAAACGCGGTTTTAAGCTAAAAACGCGTTTGACTTTGACTTTGACTCATCGTTTAACTAAACGCAATTCTAGAAAACTGCTAGTGTTACTTTAAAAGGATATGCAGTAGCGTTGAATAGTTATGTTCTTATATAATTTACTTCAGAATTCAAGATGAACATCATTAATGAATATCAATAATGGTCATTTTTGCTGTTGCCACTCGCGAAAACACGAAAGCAGCCTTTATGCCCATCATATTTATATTGTGGCTGTTTATAGAGCTTTATAGCTGGGGAGCACACAATGGTTTCGATACATATTGAAACACATGTGACCTTCTACCAAAATCAATGTCAAATTTCAATCAACCACTTGAGTTGGCAAGGACGTTCACATAGGGTTTACTGCTACCAACTGTTGGTATGGTATATAGCTCCCTGCGTCAGCCTAGACCGGGACCGGAAAACCCTATGCTCCCGAACTACTAGTGTTAAATTCTTGTCTAAGCCATAATATCAGAATATCAGAATTGATTTGTTATGTTGTTGTACAAAGAGGGCTGATTTTTCTGAATCCTTACATGTGTAAGTTCATACATGTTATATAATTGTAAAATTGTACAAATCCCAGTTTGTATCACAATTAAGGGCGCTGCATCTAAGACATCTCTGAATAAACCTTTAAACATTGGTATGGGGCAAAGAAGATTTCTTGATGTACCCCATCATGCTTAGCGTCCCTACAGTACCAGCAGGAATGAATCTGTACTCTTACTATTCATTTAGACTGATAATTTCAAAGGATTTAGCATTTTCTGGACAGCATCCAAAATGGGTTCATTTATGCATAAATCATATGAGCGGAAGAATATGCTCTTTGAATCATAGGTTCGTCAAATTTGTTTGATTTTTTGTCAACACATATTCATTCATGTACAACTTCTTTTTGACTCACACTGAATATTAAATAGAACCGTATGTTGCCAGCCCTTATTTTGCCACTACTCGCTATACCAGCCAACACATCGGATTCATCAGATCCGTGGTCAATAACCGGCTATTGGTAAAAGTGAGATGACGGTCTCTATCTGCATGATCTGTGGTGTGACGAATACGATGTATGAAGGGTGTAGCGCCAACGGTTGTATCCCAAAAAGCCTACAGATGTTACTCTTTGTTGAATTTACATTTTATATGTAAAACTCAAAGCAGCTATAAAAACAGATAGTTGCACACGGTATATGACTTTTCCGCACTAAAACCCTTGACTATTGGATTTTCTGCGGCATCAGTTGTGTGTAAAATAAGACATCTTCTTCGATTAATTGTCCGTCGTACCAATACCAATATTACTAACCTTATAGACATGGGCCGTATTCTCGTACGTATAGTTAAACACGGTTTTAAGCTAAACACGCGTCTAACTTTGACTAAAGACACAGCGTTTAACTAAACGCGATTCTCGTACATTTGTTTTACTTAAACACGCGTCTAACTCGCCGAAATGTGTCTAACTTTAAACATGGGTATGGGGGGTAGTTTAATGCGCGTTTAACTAAACTCGCGCACCAACTGTATGCCTTGAATGATTACTTAACCGTGCCCGGTGGTGCAAGCTGAAGTGCGGATCATGTAGTCTATAAAAGTACCGTGCATTTAAGGTATTCGGTCGATATCTATTATAACCCATCAGGGCCACAATGAATTTAATACCTGTATACAATCAACGCAGGACCACTCTGGGAACGAGATTTGCAGAGTTTAAAATCGTGTTTTGTTAAACACGTCGTTTAAAGGATAGTTTAAGTTAGACACGCGTTTAGTTAAACACGGTTTTAAGCTAAAACCGTGTTTAGTACGAGAATACGGCCCGAAGTAGCCGTATTCTCGTACTAAGGAGACGACACCTGTTTTACGGGCGAACGGACCTGTCAAGCAGGGTCGGTCGGTCTGGGTTTCTTCTTTTTTTCTTTTTTAAAGCTAAAATGTCACCAAAATCTGCAAAAATCGGGAATTTTGTTAAACATGTGAAGAAAACAATTCGACAGATTTTCAGCCAAAAAACGGCTGATTTTACATGATTTGAGAAAAATTTTTATAAAAAAACAAACAAAAGGGTTAATTGGTTTCTTTTTCCTCACCTGAACGCGAGCTTAAAACCTAGCTTAAAACCTTGATTAACAAAACGTGTGTCTAAATTAAATGCGAGTTTCTCTTTTAAACGGCGTGTTTAACAAAACCCGCTAACAAAATCTGCGAATCTCGTCCCAAGAGTGGTCACGTGCGTTCACTGTATACAGGTATTCAATTTATTGTGGCCCAAATGGGTTACAATAGATATCGACCGAATTCCTCAATGCACGAGCAATTTTAAGACTACACACTCTTAGAAGGTCAGGATCAACTACATGAGTAGATTTCCGGCTCACTTTGTTTTGATCCTTTAAGGATCATTTTCGGATCGTTTTGATCCGTTTTCGGATCGTTTTGATCCGTTTCCAGATAGATATCAACAAACGGATCAAATTCACCTTGATCAACTTTGATCTGATTTCCGGATCAATTCGATGAAACAGTTCATTGGTCAATGAGTTACTGACGTCACTCTTTCGCAAACCGATAGACGACAAGCAGACGATCTTTTGAATTCGGTCGCCACAGTTGAAACAAGGGTGAAATACCGCGGTAAGTTATCCAGTCTAATCTGTAAAATGTTACATGATTTTGTCGGTAAAGTAGTTTTATTTTTTATGTTTGAACATGCTCTATTCTTGTGAACAAATTTCTTGTACCTGACCAGTGCCATCAGTACGATTTTCGGTCAAAATGCTCCTCACAAAATGTCACGATCACTGCGATGTACTAGGCCTACACGATGTAGTAAGCTTACTGCACTCGATATATAGTCTGCAGTGTGCACCCGGGGGTGGGGGCACTCAATCAATATTAGGTTTCACACCAGGCTCCATCAAAAATACCCCCCTTTTTTTGGCCCGGTGTCACCGAAAGACCCTTGCATGCATGCTTGTTTTTACAATCTGTCACCCGATGACCCCCTATGTTTTCACTTTTTCTTTGATTCAGTTTGATCCTGGAGTAGGATCATAAGCTACAGGTACATCCGATTAAGGATCATTATTTTGATCCGTTTCAGTATCATTTGACAGAAATATTTGATCCCATTTCGGATCAAACTTTTTGATCCTGCTTGTCGGATCACTTTGATCCGGAAAGGGTAAGCTCATATGTGATACCGCTTCTGGATCAAAATTGATCCTTTTCGTCTCATATTTGATCCTGACCTTCTAAGAGTGCATGATCTGCACGTTAGTTTGTACCGGGTACGGTTGAGTATTCATTCAAGGCATGCAGTTGGTGTATGAGTTTAGTTAATCGCGCGTTAAACCAAGGAGTTATCGTAACTACCAGGCGTACGTAACACCCTATCTGCCCATTGTTGAGATTTTGTTTCACAGTGTAGCGCCCACTATAAGTTCATAATTCGGAAGTTAAGCGTAAACTGTCAATCATTCGTTGTAAATGAATATTCATCGTGACTATTCATGACCTCACACGATGTGATCGTCGCGATCCAGCATCCTTCCCAACTGATCTGATTACAATATTCATAAAATGCAAATAACGCCACGTCCCGCCTCTGTCACTGTCAGACGATGCCATCCACAATTTGAAATTCGTATTTTGTTCCACGTGAAAATTAATTTCAAATAACCAATTCTGAATGTTTCGTGTCATATAAGAACTAAATTCTGCTATCATCAAAGCAAATAAGTTGAACTCTAAATCACAATCAGCTTTTTTGGACCATTGATGTACTATTTCTGTGCCACAAATCATGTTTTGAGCCGATAAAATCCACCGCGTCTTAGGTCCTCTGGTTTGCTACGACCATGATAGTGCGCCCTCTCTAAGATCATCATTAGTCAATTTAAGCATAGTAAACGGGGAACTTTGCCTCCGAGATACTTGTCCCATAGTTATAGGGTCTCTGTAACTACCCACACCCATGTTTACGGTTACACACTTTTCAGTGAGTTAGACGCGTGTTTAAAGGGGCACTAAGAGATGTGTTGGAGGCTGCGCCCTCAATTATGATAAAAACTGGGATTAGTATATTTTTATAATTGTATTACATGTATGAACTTACACCTATAAGGATTAAGACAAATCAGCCCTTTTTGTAGAAGAAAACGTCGATTCAAAAATGCTCGTACAGCCGCGACGAGCATTTTACGTCCGGCAGTATCCCCCTGCAGTACGCGTGATACATAACATGAACCATATTTGCATAGAGGGCGTTTTTCAATAAATAGCGATGATATTGTTTTAATCAAGTTTTGCTGTGTTTTTGTTAGTAGAAACAACAATAATGGCAATTTTTAATGTTCATCTTGAATTCTGAAGTAAATTTTTAAATTGAAAATTTCAACACCACTTAATGTCCCTTTAAGTTAAACACATTTTGAAGAATCGCGTTTAGTTAAACGTTTATGCTGGTTCCCTGCACCCTGGATCCCCGGCCCAACTTATCCATAGGTGCAGGTACGAGCAAATCAATTGCCGTCCGTAACCGTAAGCTCAACACATTGCATTGTCGCTCTGTTACGTTATGGCATAAGGTAAATAACGATCAACGCACTGTAGCTGAGACATCCCATCGAACGCTGAATGCATTGTCGCGCTGTCATAGCTACAGCGCGATGGGGAACGCGCTATGACATGCGTGCATGTGCGTGTGAAGTTCGGCGCTGTGGTTAACGCAGATACACGTGTAGTTTGTGCCAATCAGCAAATTTGTTATCATTCTAAGCGTGACGCTGGCTTGATAGAATTTATTTGTGGATCCATTTTTTGTCAATCATGACTTTTACGTCAGCAAATCAGCTTTGAGTGGAAATCGGCGCGTACCTGCATCTATGGATAAGTTGTGTGGAGCCCATTGATGCAGGGAACCAGCATATTAAACGATGTGTTTAAAGTCAAAGTTAAACGCGTGTTTAGATTAAGACCGCGTTTGGATAAGTACGAGATTAAGGGCTGATATGTCCACCTAGGGGAATGGGCTATTCCATCAAATCCCTACACCCCCTATAGAAGACATTATCTTAATCGTACCCGCGCTGGAAGAGTGTATTTCAAATGGGTTTATCTTAATGGGTGGCTTCATTTGAAATCTACACTCCCTGTGTGGAATATTATGGGCCGTATTCTCGTACGTAGTTAAACACGGTTTTAAGCTAAACACGCGTCTAACTTTGACTTTAGACACAGCGTTTAACTTAACGCGATTCTCGTACAGTTGTTTTACTTAAACACGCGTCTAACTCGCCGAAATGTGTCTAACTTTAAACATGGGTGGGTAGTTTAATGCGCGTTTAACTGAACCCGCGCACCAACTGAATGCCTTGAATGATCACTCAACCGTGCCTGGTGGTGCAAGCTGAAGTGCGGATCATGTAATAAAACTACCGTGTATTTAAGGTATTCTGTCTATTGTAACCCATTAGGGCCACAATGAATTTAATACCTGTATACAATCAACGCAGGACCACTCTGGGAACAAGATTTGCAGAGTTTAAAATCGTGTTTTGTTAAACACGACGTTTAAAGGATAAACTCACGTTTAAGTTAGACACACGTTTAGTTAAACACGGTTTTAAGCTAAAACCGTGTTTAGTACGAGAATACGGCCCTTTATTATTAACGCCATGTCTTCCATATGAGGATAGAAGAACATATTACGCAGTGTATACAGATAGACAAATATATTGAGAATATTTTTTTCAAACACATCTGCTCAGTTTATTTATTTCAGTTCAATGTCATTCATAACGTACACATGATTAAGTTATACGGTATACCCTACATGCCCTAGTATATACAATATATCGTGAAAGACTTTGAAGTTTATCAGTATTTCGTTCATATTCCATCGTTTTCCCGCCAAAATATATCGAATCGATGTTACAAAGGAAATCAACGACGCAACTTTCCAGCACCGTGTTAGATCTGTGTAGTGATTCTATTAAAAGTTCCCGTTGTTTCAGTAGTGTTTTATTAATATTTCCCATTGTTTCAGCAGTGAGCTCAAAATTGCAACATACCTCTACAATCACTAAAAGTGCACAAAGTAGAAAAATCATACCTAAGATTTAACTGTGAACATTCCATAACAAACTGTGTGCTTCAAAATATAAATACATTCTGTTAAATGGCAAACTATTATACCTTAACACACACACACACCACAAAACCACCCCACCCCACATTCTAAACGATTATGCTTTATTTATATATTTATAAATTCATAAGACGTTTTCTGGCTAAATAAGAAATGTTCACTTCTTATTCATATTTTACGGATATTATTCATTACTTTAACTAAAACTTTGCCCAAGTCACCGTCATTTTACGGCATACCCCGAACACTCCCATTATGCATTGCTATCTCATCAGCTAGATAATGTTCTTTTTATACACAAAACGCTCTTAAAATGCAATACAGCACTAGCATTTACAGAGATTCGTCGTTTTTCGAAAATCTCAAAATGGTGTTTTCTCCAATAGGCTAGCATATAGTTTGTTTCCTAAAATAGGGAGTTAATGACAGATGTCAGGTTTCACCATTCGAAGAATGTATTTTCAAACCTAAAGGCATTTATAAAGTATTAAAATGATATGAGCTCAGTCCGATATATATATTTCAATGATGATCTTTTGTTAAAAATTATGACTTTATTGAAACTGGCTTGAAAACGTTTATTCCTCATTTTGAGAATCAATGCATTAAATAATAATAGTAAAACCAATTAAAAAGTGAAATTAGCGCTACGTTAACACTCTCTTCTATTGTTTAACACCTCATTATGATGTTATTTGTATACAAGACTACCGACCAGCAGTGAATGAATTTAAGTGTCGCAATCTGATCACCAACCTTACTCTCTAAATATAAAACGAGTGGAAAGAGTGGAAATTCACTCGAAAAGGAGTGAAGGGAGTGAAACGCAGGACAACCCGTTTTAGAGTGGAAAATGTCCACTCTAAAATGAGTGTGAAAGTTAATTGTTCACTCTCAATAGAGTGGAACATTGTCATATAAAATCCCCTTTCACTCCTTTTAGAGTGTTTTTCCACTCAAAAAAACGTGTTGTCCTGCGTTTAACTCCTTGAAAGAGTGTGGAAATCCACTCTTTTACATTTAGAGAGTACAGCATATGTTTCATTTGTTGCATTTGAATCAATGACAACTAGAATGATATGTCTTTCTATTCAACAGGTTCAAAGAAACTCATGATGTGTATAACACTTTCCACGCAACTATTGGTTTTACCATTATCTGATTATACAAAACAGATTTTTCAGAAACCTTTCAAATGCTATCTCAAGAATTACTGAACCAATACTATGTTTGTTTGTACTTATTTTAATGTATTTCTCATGGTGATTCTGAATATGGTGATGAAATTCAATAATGTTGACATTTTTGAAACATTTTGTTAACAGTTTGGAATGTCGTCTGCAGACACCTGCCGCGTGAACAGTGTTAATGAAAGGAATACTATGTCTTTCAGAAAAACATGTCATTCCTCCGTATCCAAATAATTGCATATCACTAACACTACATATACAAAGAAAACCCATTATAGGTCAATGATATGCTTTTATTTGTATTCGGAGCAATGATACGTATTTCTGAAAGAAATCGTCCAAAACCAAACCACCCCTTATATTAAAAACATATCATGAATCGATCTGAATAAAAATAAACATATCATTCTGGTCTTCAGCGATTTAAGTTTACGCAATCATGTCCAATGGCCTTTGTTACAAGAAAACCTCCAAAAGACTTACTTCGAGTTACTACTACTAGATCGGCTTACACCCTGATTTTGGGTTCGAAGGCAGATTTGACCTCTAACCTTTCGGGTTGAAAGACAAACTTGACCTTCAACCTTTTGACTCTATCACAATAATGACCATTTACACATTTACAGTCATTCACAAAATTCGACTCAGGGGCCAACATATCACTTTAAGTTCATATTTTAACATAACATTGTATCTCAAAAGTCATATTTTATTCACCTCATCTTTAATGTTTACATCTGCACATGTTACCATGGTTACAAAGGTATATACCGATCTAGCGTAACTACATGGTGTCAGTGACTCTCTACAAAAATATACAAAAATAAAAGGTTGATATCGGATTGTGCACCAGGTATTCAGGTAAATTTAGACACATTTTAAAGCAACAACATGTCATTCCTAAACACACTTAAAGCTTTTAAATAAACGGTGAGAAATTAATGGCGATTTGTTAGTGACAAAACGCCTGAGGTTTCTCTAGAAATAGTATATATATCATCAAATTTCACACTGGTAGATTCAACTCATACTATACTACAGTAGCCTTGGTCACTCAGTTAAACTTGTGGATACCAGCATGATAAGCTGCGGAATAAGAAAAAAGAAAACACCAAAATATAATTATTATTATTATTATAATTTAAAAAGATTTGTAATTCATATTTACATCAATATGTATAGCGTGAGTTATTACAAGACTTTTGTTCACAAGACTCATCTTTAATGTTTACATCTGCACATGTTACCATGGTTACAAAGGTATATACCGATCTAGCGTAACTACATGGTGTCAGTGACTCTCTACAAAAATATACAAAAATAAAAGGTTGATATCGGATTGTGCACCAGGTATTCAGGTTTTGTGAACTTTTGTTTTATAAAACTACGTTGACAAACTAACACTCTAACAAACTACCAAGGGGTGTTTTAGGGATTAAGACTACCAGAGGAGAAAAACGTGTCAAATAAGGGGTGGGGGGGGGGGGGGGGGGGGGGGGGGGGGGGGAGCCGACGTTGGGAATAGAACCCAGACCCTATCTAATTGTCCAGACCCTATCTAATTGAGCCAACGAGTTAGCTTGGAAACATAATTTTTAGTAAGATGTGCTAGGGAATACGGAAACATTGTCTCCATTACTATCTCATCTTATGCCAATTTGGGTATGGGCAGGTAGACATGATCATTACGCTACAAGGCCCGCTTAGCTGCCCTAAAAACCGGCACCAAATTTAAATATTCGCCTTCCATCAAAGCTGGTTGCTATATGACTTAATTCTCGTGTGCAACCAACCGGCTAAACGCCCATTGAGTAATTTAAACGCTTGAGCGTGGATGCAATTTGCAACATAATGGAAACTCATCCATGCGGTTAGCAAGAAGTACTGCTCGTACACGCTCCGAATTTAAAAATACAACCAGGTAATTCTCTCGTAGTAATTGATAACAATAGGTTTACCAGACCGAATTAATAGCGCTCTTAAGCGGGCAATTTATGTCATGTTTGATCCACTTACATTGATGGCAATCCCATAACCAACGGACACTTTCTTAGAGGATAATATCAAATTCTATCACGTGAACAAAGCCTGAAATCACAGGCAATCCGGACACTAAATCATTGCATTTTTTGGTGACATTTATAACCCATTTGCTTTTGAAAATGCTTTTTAATAATGCTTTTATTCTATATATAATGTGTCTCGAACACCCCTTCCCCCTCCCCATATTCCAGATACCCATAATCATGATAATACAGGAACCCCATGTGCCCTTAAATCCATGTAGGCTACCCCGTATACTATATCCATATAATTCAGTACATGTATAGGCCTCTAGGGTCGGGGTTTTATAGTGGGGTCTTTAGTTCAGAGTAGTTCTTTTAGTTTTAAAGTTGGCGGGAGGAGGGTCCAGGCGTCATGATCATCATGATCATGGTTTCTTATGATCGATTTAAATCCGAGACACACACAGCTGCAAAAGAAGAAAACACCGGCTTAGCCGTCCCTCTTATTCAAATGTCACTGGTAGGACATACTCGCGTCCTGTGGTCCTGTTTGGTCTTGCCGGGATGTTGTAACCCCATATCCGCGTATTAAACAATGAATGCCAGTTTTGTAGACGGGTTTGGTGTAAACTTTGTGTACTTACATCAATAATTTCTTCTCTCCACTTTTGAGGCAGTCTCCGTACTATTGAGTCTAACTCGCATGTTTCGCTCACGTGATTCTTTGACTTGGGATAGTCAAACAGGACATGTTGTGACGGAGCCTGGAAAGATACCAATCAAACAAAGTGTCTTGTTATACAAAGCTGAAACATTGGAATATAATGGTGGTGATGCATTTAGCATTCAATACATAAACGATTATTTCTCAGGTTGGCAACAATATTCACCGCTTGTAGGGTTACGAAATACGAGGGTCGGTCAATAAGTAATGAAAGTGATCAGGTATTGGATGCTATTTGATTCTATTGAGAGATAGTGTGATCGATACGAAGTATGAACCTTTGTCTTTCAAACAATATAATACACATTTGGATTTCTAAGTACACATGTATGAACTATGACGTCATAGCATTAGCATAATGTAAATACACTTCGGACAATGCCTGAAATCTAACAATATTTGGTTGGATATGTAATGGGTTGAAATATGGGTCGATTAATACCTTTGCGTACATCTCTACAATGCAAGCATAGAAACAGATAACACTTGGTGCATAGTTAGAACGCGCAATAACCTCTGTTTGACATTCTTTGTTAGATCTGAATTCCTTGATACAAACAAGAAGGGACCATCTCAAATACGCTTTTATTAATGTAATTTCCAGTTTCCCGTTTCCCTACCGACCCAACTTTTCAGTTTTACCAAAACTTTCATTATTTTGTGCAAAATTATATTTTCTGACAAACTTGAATAAAAATCAAAAATTTTAGTGGCTCAAAATACCAGGCATATCTTCCTGTTGATTTTAAGGGATTTTTATGGCAGTGGTGTCATGGTATATGGTTGATAATGAAATTGTTTGCATTACCTACTCAGATTTCAGATGTAATTGACGTTGCAATATTTCAGACAGATTTGTTGACATTTTCAATAACACATCTACAAATGCTTCCTTAATTGTTTTTCAAAGTGTTAAAGTGTTAATTAAGGTGTAATATATACAAATCAATAGGTAGTTAGTAGTTAACACCCCTTTCAGATGCAATAATGAAATTGAGTGAAATAATGAATAATGAATAATGAAATAGACACCTACTCACTCTTTTAAAAATATGAAACGGGAAACTGGGAATCATATTTCATTAGCCTTAAGCAAAATCCGCAAAAATAAACAATAGAAAACAACAAAGGATGAAGAACGATGGAGGGATTATAATTGAGTAAATTGTTGTAGGATAGCAATAATAGCGGGGATTTCAAAAGGAGCTGATCATAACATTTCTTCAAATCGTTGAAAGTATGTAACGATTACTTAACAATACACATCTAGTAGCTCTAAAGATTAGCAGTAATAGGTTGTGGCAGACATCTTTGATTCATGTATATCTTCATTTTGATTATCAAAATAATTATACACATTGATTTATGCATTTTTCAATGTTTCTGATTATATTTTTTGAATTTCACGATTTTAGCCATTTTTTGGCCCAGTTCAAAATGACCTGTCGTCTGCGCATGCGCATATTTTGTGAAGGTTTCATGTGAATAAGTTCAGATAATCAGTTAACTATCCTATGGAATATCCCAAACCGATTAATTTCTTGGTTTTTTCCTAAATTGATTGATTTTCCGCAACATTAGTGATTCACGGACTGGGAATTTTCCAATAAAAATGGGCTATTTGAAATTCTGATATTTGTATACTTTTTATTCAATTGCTCCTCCTTACTTTTCCTTCTTATACTACATATTTCAAATTACAAAGACAGGGATTAATGTTATTGTCTTAGGTATCATGATTATGCTAAAACTAGGGATTTACATGCTTATGGTGTCATGTTATGCAATCTTCTTACCACGTGTTTCCTACAAACAATTCAAATTTCCCGCCATATATAACTGATTTAGCAATGTCCAAAGTTTAAGCTAATGCTATGACGTCATAGTTTATATTTAGAAATGTAAAAGTGCATTGTTTGAAATACACAGGTTCATACTTTATAATGATCACACTATCCCTCAATAGAATCACTCATGCATCCCATACCATTGTCACTTTCATTACTTATTGACCGACCCTCGTACATTGTGTTGCAATGATATAATCTACCTTTGATGAAACAACACTTTATTATAAACTGGCCCAACAATTTCAATCTTCGCCTTTTTCAGAATTTGAAAATAATTCAAAACTTTGTTTAAAATATTTTTTTTAAATAATATTTCAAGCAATTTTCCAAAACATTAAAAACAAATTTGTTTAAATTAAAAAATAATCAGAGAATTTCAAACTTTCCAAAAACAAATTCCTTCACAACAAAAAATCATCAACATTTTCTGACATTTTGCGTAACATTTAAAGAATTAAGTCTCATATTCGCAAATGATTGGGTCAGTCGGGTGAAAGTAGAACATTTAGATCAGCACTGAACATTTAACGATCAATGAACTTGAAACCTCAGACTTGAGTGTAGTGAACATCAATCCCGGTAGGTATCCCGGCATTGTCATATTAATCAACTTAAATTACATTGAAATAGATAGATAGGTAACTACTTCACCGGTGATATAGCCTGTTGATACAAGCATATATTACCCAAAAACTGACTTGGGGCAAAATATGCAAACAGAAATAAAATATAAGATGATTAAACGTCTGCAAACCATTTATTACTTGTTGTTTCGTATTCGAATCGTGGTATTATTTTATAATTTACAATAATTATAGCCTGTTGATACTGAATCAAGCATATAGTACCCAACAACCGACTTAGGACAAACTATGGAAACAGAAATAAGATGTTAGTTGATTTAAACGTCTGCAAACCAATATTGGTTTCTTGTTGTCTCGTATTTAAATCGTGCAATCATTTTAATTGAGATACAGCCTGTTCTTGCTAAAGCAAGAATAACGATATTCCTAATAGCTGAGGTTGAGGTTGGACAAATTGATATCCAAACAGACACTGATGTTTTATTATTTGACACAAGATGCTTGTTTTTTGTCTGTCACGTTTGTGGTCGTGAAAATCACAGTTAACCCTTTATGACATTGTCGCCTGCTGAGAAATGATATCAAAATAAACAGATATTTCTATGGAGGCACGACGATCTGAAGTGACATTGCACATACATGGACATGGCGAAGAGGTTCAACTGTTATGTTTGTTATAAAGATTTATTTTATTTTAAAAGAGGCTCATTGTAAGGCTTTGATGGTACAAGTTGCTATTTATCATTGTTATTATTGCTTGACCCGATTCTTTTTTCTATTTTACATTCTTCATGAAGACAAATCAGATTCTCTTTGAAGGCGATTTTGAGTTTTTCCTAGATTCGACAGATTTTTAGAAAAAGGAAACAGCGCCCTCATCCGCCCTGCACTAGATGAATAATAGCAAATTAGTACATGTACATTTATATAATAATGTCTAAACTGGTATTCGCTCCATGCACGGATCCCACATTTGACTGATATCATAATGTCTCACTGCATGACCAGTCATATTGTGCAGAGGGAGTCGAACTAGTTACATAATGTTTATGGGATCGGTCTAGTCCCATGAAATGCGATGCTATAGTAGATTCATACACTCTGGCCGTTCGGTTTCGATTTTGGACCTCGTCCACTAGGCGTTTGAGGAACGTATTTTGACCAATGATGAAATGTTATTATTTGCGCTCCATAATCAAATGCTATTCATGATAGTTAGGCTTTAGTGAATAGGGCTGATCATCGACAACTAAATACTTTTTACCAACAGCTTCAAATATGTCATCCCTTTGACAATCAACCCATTACGCTACAAGACCCGCTTAGCAGCGCTATAAATTGTTGCCCTAAAAACCGGCAACAAATTTAAATATTCGCCTTCCAGCAAAGCTGGTTGCTATAAATGACATAATTATCGTGTGCAACCAACCGGCTGTATTGTAATGCCCATTGAGTAGTTTAAACGCTTGAGCATGGATGTAATTTGCAACATAATGGAAACTCACCCATGCAGTTAGCAAGAAGTACTGCTCGAATTTAAATATACAATAGGTAATCCTCTCGTAGAATTGATAACAATAGGTTTACTAGACCGAATTAATAGCGCTCCTAAGCGGGCAATTTATGTCATGATTATCGACTTTATACAGTTTTCGAAAGAAAAATGTTATGTTTGTCATTCAACCTATTCATAATTTAGTAGATAATCAAGTTTTAATTTTTATTATTTTTCATTATTATTCATTTCGTCAGCTTAATAAATTGATTGCCTAAGTCATATTTACTACTTTTGAGAAATTTCAAAAACAAATATCTAGTTTTGTCAGCTTAATAAAATGATTGCCTAAGTCATTTTTCATAACTTAGCAGATTCTTCTATCGATGCAATAACTTCATTTGCTGTGATGGTTTTACTGAAACGTTCTGCCCTACGGCTGGCTATGTTGAAAGTTACAAAAATTACCGAAGTCACAATGTTTGACTAAGACAATAACATAAATCTGCCTAAATCACATGCTGACTTAGGCATTTATCCTTTTGATTTGGTAGCACACTTTAATGTTGAATAACGATTAAAGCACTTTAACCATAGGTTCCTCTAAAGGTAAAGAGCTTATTTAGGCAAACATCAGTCTATATAACACAGACAAACTTTAAGAGATGTAACAATTTACTTGTACGATTACACAAATTAAACACAGATTATAGATGGCGGGAAGATGTCTGCAGCTTTGAGCAGCGTGTATAACACTTTTTATTCCCAGTGATTAGGTGGACGCATGACGTACGGGGAGACTTATCTATTATTTCAACCAATCAACTAGGAAATGGAATATTATCATGAGTAAATCGATATACACAGCACTTATTATGGTCTAATTTGTTGAGACGTTTCTAATGCTCAAATCTGTTTTTGTTTGGCTTGATGTAATAACGCCATAAGTTTACTTTCACCTCCAGTATGGCAGCATCTCGATAACATCGGACCGAGGGGGAATGATGTTTTTATAGTTATTGATGCTATTGAGAATAATTACTATCAAGCCTATTACGCTAGCGAATGTGGTTTGGCAGATTATTAATCAGTCCTTCTTAACATGCTAAACATGAAATAGTATGAACTGTAAATACATCACAATTAAATAGAACATTAGTTTAAGTATTTGATTACTAAAGAAAACAACTGTAATCTAGGCAGCTTCCAATCCAATTACTATCCAGTAGGACCTTGGAGATACACTTGATGTGTTCAATGCAAGACACAAACTACATTAAAACCTTAAACATGGTAAGAAGTTGACGAACTAATAAATGGAACTTTGGGGTGTATTTATTGGGAAGTTGGAAAATATAATGTTTTATTTTCTGATTTTAAACTTTTACAAGCACAGTAAGTCAAATTAGGATAAGATCTGACTAAATGTCTTCTTAGCTCAGGTCTTCACATCTTTTATGACATGTTCTCATTATGCCGCGTCCTAGAGCTATTACCATTATTCAACTTGAATTTTTTGTTTTGGATTATGCTGTGAAGTCACTAACATCATATTATGTATAAACGTGAATGACATTGACCGCTTATAAAGCAATCAAAATTATACTCGTCGTTCTCTGTGGCGTGCATACGTTGGCCATATCGTTGGCAATCGCGCGCGATCGGCCATCACGGGTTCGATTCCCATATACTCCATATATTTTCTAATTTTAAAACTTGATGGTGAATTAATGTAACATCATTGTTATGTCAATTTTTATAAATTATAAAGGCCGCCCATGCGTTTATAGTTTTTTATTTTATTTATCTATAATTTATCTCTTGATTTATTTAACTTTGTATCTAAACAATTAAAATGCGTATAAACAATTATATTATTGCTCGATAAATAAGTGATTTAACTTGAGTTCAGTTTGATAATGATAGCAAAACTTGTTGTAAAACCATTTTACCAGTGTGCCCAACAATTTCTCCTTTGCACACTTTGTTTATACATTCAGAGATGTCACTTTTAGCTTGTTATAGCTAGGCTAATAATATACAATTGTAAGCAAGTTTGCGACCTCTTTGATTTTAGGCTGGTAACACAATCCCATAGTGCATTTCGTTAAAACAGTGTAAATTATTTTTTCAACGATACGTATCACGTGATAACCACGATCGTTTTCGCAAAATATCGCAAAATGGCGCGGTACCCCCACCCCACCCCCTATATATAATATAACCCAATAGACACAGTAGTGGTAGGCCTATAGTGTATTTCTAAATAATTCAGGTATTAATCAGTCTATATAACACAGACAAACTTTAAGAGATGTAACAATTTACTTGTATGATTACACAAATTAAACACAGATTATAGATGGCGGGAAGATGTCTGCAGCTTTGATTTTATAAAATGGACGCATGACGTACGGGGAGACCTGTCTATTATTTCAACCAATCAACGAGGAAATTGTATATTATCATGAGTACATCGATATACACAGCACTTATTATGGTCTAATTTGTTGAGACGTTTCTAATGCTCAAATCTGTTTTTGTTTGGCTTGATATAATAACGCCATAAGTTTACTTTCACCTCCGGTATGACAGCATCTCGATAACATACGGACTGAGGGGGAATGATGTTTTTATAGTTATTGATGCTATTGAGAATAATTACTATCAAGCCTATTACGCTAGCGAATGTGGTTTGGCAGATTATTAATCAGTCCTTCTTAACATGCTAAACATGAAATAGTATGAACTGTAAATACATCACAATTAAATAGAACATTAGTTTAAGTATTTGATTACTAAAGAAAACAACTGTAATCTAGGCAGCTTCCAATCCAATTACTATCCAGTAGGACCTTGGAGATACACTTGATGTGTTCAATGCAAGACACAAACTACATTAAAACCTTAAACTTGGTAAGAAGTTGACGAACTAATGTATGGATCTTTGGGGTGCATTTATTGGGAAGTTGGAAAATATCATGTTTTATTTTCTGATTTTAAACCTTTTTTTTAAGCACAGTAAGTCAAATTAGGAAAAGATCTGACTAAATGTCTTCTTAGCTCAGGTCTTCACATGATTTATGGCATGTTCTTATTATGCCGCGATCGGTCTGGGTTCCAGTGGCGTAAATTTGTTGTTAGCATAGCATTGGGGGTAAATTTGTTGTTAGCATAGCATGTGGGGGGGGGGGGGGGGGGGTGATTGACCTGTGGCGGCATAACAAAATGGATTGAAATATACGCGCAAACCGCGCGAAAATTTGGGCTTTTATTGTAGAAATTACATATACCACTATACGTTACACTATACAAAGCAGTTTACCAACCTTCGGTGTTTTACAATTAGACAATAACAACAAATATTAACAAACGCCGGTGAATGTTCCCACGATAAATAAGCAACAAGCGGGGACTCGAACCCCGGTCTCCTGAACTCTCTAGGCAGGTGCCTTAACCACTAGGCCACCGGTCTTGCTGATAATACGGGAATTGAACCTGTGGTAAGTGTTTTGGCGACGGGTTTTAACGATACAAATAACACAATAACATGAGACATTTTGCCAAACACGGTAGGGATCGCATAAAGGGATACAAGAGGCAACTGAATACTTAATCTGTGGCGTTTAGATTAATCTTTTTTCATATATTGATATATTTTTATCCCTATATTTTTATTTTTATCCCTAAATATTTTATCCCTATATTTTTTGCCCAAGCAGTTCTTTCCAGAACTGAAAGGCGCAATGAATATGATATTCAAAGCCAATAAAAAAAAAAAGTGAGTGTCCAGGCAATTGAATTTTTAAGTACCACGTGTTTACTATTCATTACGATTCCTTGATACTTTCAGACTTTCATAACCCCCGATATGCCAGCTTTTAGAGGGTGATAAATCTTCCCCCTCCTACACCATTTCTCAGATTTATTTCACACCACCTGTTTATTGCCGGGTACTTGGTACCCTACCACCACTCTCTCAAGCATGGCTCAAGGCTCTAGGCTTGGTATGGTTCCTTGGATAATTTCCTGGGTTGAACAAGAGCCCAAAATGCTACTTTTGAAAGTGGTTGTGTTAAAAATTGAACTTTGAACTTCAATTTGTTTTAAAAACTAGTGATATTTCAAATTTTGTAAAATAAAAAGTTCAAATTTCGAGAAAAAAAAGTCACAATATAAATATCTCTAGAGCAGATTTTAGTTTTTAAAATTAGCCCAATGGGGCTTAAAGTAATCATGTGGGGCAAGTCATCAAGTCATGTGGCAAGATTGCAGACTGTCTATGGCCATCCTCAAGGTCCCCCAGCATGCGGTCAATGGTGTTGGATCGACAAAATCTTGGGTGGTAACACGGGAGTTTTAAAAGTTCTTGTGTTAAGAAATTCAATGCTTGAACTTCAATTTGTTTCAAACACTAGTGTTATTTCAGATTTTTTAAAACAAAAATAAGTGACGATATAGAGCAGATTTTAGTTTTAAAATGTAGCCCAATGGAGCTAAAGGGCAACATATGTGGCAAGGCACATCGCGGAGTGTAGATTGCCTTTTGGGTCGTCTTGGTCAAGGGTACGGTATCCACACCATTCACACCGCGTTCACACGCAAATACGAGCTTCGTGGCCAGTTTCACATGTCAACAAATATCTCAAACTTGGGCTCAAACTTTACAGGTAAATGGAACGTAATGTGTAAAACTACCAGTGTTGCTAGACCTAAAAATAGGATACGAAATAAAATTGACGAGTTGACATTACCGGTCAGTAACGAATGAAGATACTACTTTGCAATACTCAAGTCTTTTATTTGATAACTTTTACACTTTTGAGTCAGTAGATTGGAAGAAAAGGGATATTTTCACATAATTCTCTCTTAGAAATGGGCAAAGGTATCCCAAAATAGCCCAAAATACAAAAGAGTTTTGATGGCATTAATTTTTGAATTAAAAAAGAAATGCATTTTAATATGTTATGCCATAAGAACTTCCACCATATCAAATATAAGGAAAATCTATATTTAGATCGTGCACATGACCTGGTGGTATTTAAATACGTACTATATTATTGTTATATAGCTAGCTGAAGCTTGCAGCAAACAACCCACAGTAATTTTTTCGGTAGTCTTGGGATTCAATATCATGCATTAAGGTGTTCGAAAATCAGTTAAAAATCTTTAATATCGATTGCACATGGGCAACATTTAAGTGAGATTCGAGAATGATAATTTCTAATTATTTTCTATTTACTATCATTACGAGATGGTGATTTCTGGAATATTTTTCAAGTTTTGAATTTCAAAGGCGAACTGTAAAATAGGAATGATAATTGACCTGCTGAGCTGTCAATAGCCAATCAATTCCCTTGACATGCTTGACATATGCATGTGCTCAAAATAAGTAGCTTACCAGGTACTAATAGATATAGCTCCAACTTAAAAAAAAAAATCAAACTACAAAATTATGGATTAATTTCTCCTTTTCAATTTGGCCATTTTCATTTACCCACGTGGGTGTTGAACACGTAGTATAGTGTGAAAGGTACATACACCTAGCACAAAATGGCCCTGACCAGGTGCTTTGTTGGTGGCTAATCCAAAATCAATAATCAGTACCATAAATCGGAGATATATATTAAATGGACATATCTCTTCTCCGGAGTTTGATACTTCATTCATACAGATTGAATTGATACTTTTGAAGTTATGTTGATTTTAATAACCACAAGTAACGACAACAAAGTTGCACATGGGATATCATTGATTTGCATCATTGATTGATTTGTCCACTGTGTATCTCAACCAGTCAGATATGGGGATGAATGGGAAACAGGCATCGACAGGGAGTCGGTACACACACATTTTCAATGCGTAATCTCACACTAAGCAAGGATATCCAATTGAAACCCACTTTTAGTGCAAGAATTGATTTGGTAGTTGTGGTCGATTGAACAATCATAACAACAAAAATATAAACTCGATTCTTATAAATGAGACATCAAACCATCAAACTACGGAGACGAAATTTGCTCATGAAATGTATATCTCAAGATTTTTGGTATCGATTATTGATTTTGGATAAGCCAACATCAAAGTGCCAGGGACTTTTTGTGCTACATGTATATGTATGTGTATGCGATGCATTGATCAGTTGAACCATCGCCGATCCTCAGCATGCTATCCACCGATGAGTTGTCCCTATACTACATTAGTCAATAAATATTCGGTCAATTGCTACACTAAGGCTGCGTGAAAAATTGTCTTTTGTCTTGGTTTTTGACATATATCGTTGTTAATATTCCGTCAACTTTATGTGCAACTTCTCAAATTAAAGAGAAGATTTTTCTTCTTCATTTTTATGATTTGATATTTTAAAGTAATAAACATATTCATTATCTGATAAGTGTTTTTTTAGGTGTGTATATGAATCCGCCCACATTTTGGTTGTATTTCTACTGACATTGACAGACATGTGCTGTGAATAATTTGACATTTACCCTTAAGACTTTGATCTTTTGCTATTTAGCTGTCTGTTTTGACATTTACTTTTATTAAAGGATATGTCAATGACTAAAATGGTGTTTATTGACAGAATACCGATAAACGAGAATTTGTGTCTGTCTAATGAATTGAGAACAAGTTCATAAATACAATACAAACAAATAAGCAAACAAACGAACGAACGAATGAACGAACGAACGAACGAACGAACGAACGAACGAACGAACGAACGAACGAACGAACGAACGAACGAACGAAGGGGCGAACGAACGAACGAACGAACGAACGAACGAACGAACGAACGAACGAACGAACGAACGAACGAACGAACGAACGAACGAACGAACGAACGAACGAACGAACGAACGAACGAACGAACGAACGAACGAACGTCGTTCTTTACAGTTAGTTTTTTCCTACTTCCTATTCCAAACAAAATGTAGCATAACATAGACTACAGATGTTGGCAAACACTATGATGTACACAATATGGCCACATCATGAAATAACTACGGCAAATTACGTCTGGATTGGCTAGCAAAACCGGACCGGCGATGACGTACATCTTATCTGCATGTCGCCAGTGGTATTTTATCTCAGTGCCTTGACTAACCTAAAGCTAGTCCAGCCAGCTTGACTAACCTAAAGCTAGTCAAGCCAGCTTGTCTGATAAGCTAGTCCAGCCACAGACTAGTCCAGCAGAACAAATCAAGCTAGTCAGGCTGAGCCGGACTAACCTTAAGCTAGCCAAGTCGGCCATAACCTATCCAGCAGGCTTGACTAACCTGCTTGACTAGTTTAAGCTAGTCCAGCAGGCTTGACTAACCTGCTCGACTAGTTTAAAGTTAGTCCAGCCTTTGTCTGACTAGTTTAAGTTTTCAGGGTACCATTATACTTACTTCCGGTTTCAATGACGTTATGGTTATTGATGCTCATATGTGCGCACTTATCTATGACTTCATTGATACCGGTGTGAAAGGAGCCAATGGTCCCCGGAGCCATTGCCCCCTGGAGCATGGTCCCCTGGAACATGGTCCCCTGGAGCATGGTTCCCTGGAGCATGGTCCCCTGGAGCAATGGTCTCCTGGAGCCATGGTCCCTGGAGCCATACTCCTTGTACACCTGCAATTTCGATTACCCCGAATTAAAAAGAAATGGCATGTTGAGAGACAGCAGTTTGTATTCGTTTCATGATACGTGTATATAATGCACAATGTTGTGCTTACTGGACACCTCCTTCAATATGTATCAAAAGATAAAGTTAAAATAACAATCACAAGCTGTCTAAAGTTACCAAAATTATGAATGCAAAAATAATTCGAAGTGGTGAGGTTTTAGTGGTTGGACACTGAGGTCTCCTTTAGATTATGACATATTTAACATAAAAAGAAAAGTAATGTTGCTGTTTGAAGAGTTGTACGATAGTGCAAAGTATTAATATTCAACTTAAAGATGGTCCAAGTCTGGATAAAGTGGCTACAGTAGTACAGGATTTACTCAAAATAAATGAGAAAGTTGAGTGTAAATGCGCATTAACATCATATGCTTGGTTGAGTGAGAATAAAGAAAATGTCTTTCAACAGACAATTTGTGAAAATTTACCAAGATTTTCCATGACAATTTTGTCCAAAAAAAAGAAAATAATACACCGTGAATGTGATATTGTGACATTAATCAACAGAAAGCTAATAACGATCACAAGATGTCTAAGTTACAAAATTATAATGCAAAAAGAATTAGAAGTAGTGAGGTTCAGTGGTTTGACACTTTAGAAGTAGATCACGAAATGATATTTAACATAAACGAAAATCAATGGTGCTGTTCAATTAGTTGTATGATAGTGCAAAGTATTAATATTCAGCTGAAAGATCTTAGTCTGGAAAAATGGCTACGGGGTAGTATAGGATTAAAGATTTACTCAAAATTAATTTTAGTTGGGTGTCCGCGCACGCATATTTTTTTTATTCATAAATGCGCATTAACAGCATTCGCTTGGGTGAATAGGGATGAAAGCACATGTTTTTCAGCAGACAATGGCAGAAGCAGAATAGCTTACATGTTCATTTGTAGATAATCAGATAAGAATTGATTAATAAGAAGAACATGAGTAGAGGTGGCACCGCGTAGCCAACGGCAAGATTGGGTGCGGTGGAATTTAACGGAATGTAATGTCTTTCATACTAGATGCTATTAAACCGTTGCGGTATTGTTAAAACAATATTTAACCGCCATTGCGGAAGGTTACGATGCATTGCGGTAACACTGATGTTCTCATGTTTCGCCACATGCTGACGGCTGCCATCGTGAGTTCTCATGTTTCGCCACATGATGATGGCTGCCATCGCGTGGGGTAAATATGCAGTGATGCAACGCGACATGAACTGCTGTACATTGACCCGATACAATAGATGTTTGTTTCCGGAAACCCGACCGACCCTAAAACAAACCTGCCGACCGTAAAAATTTTATCAACATATTTTGACCGACCGACCCTCTTTTTTGTTAGCATGTTTCCGGAAACAAACATTTTTTGATTAGGCCTTACAATGCATAAGCACGAAGCAGCACCTAGTACGAAAGTGATTATTTTACTGATAGTACTTTTTGCTATCACCTAACGCACAAAATGTATATTCGCCATTATACAATATCGTAGTTCTTCTAAAGTGCATTGTTATTTATGCGTACGAAAAACACACACAAAGAGTAGTGTTCTAAGTCACAAGAATGTAAAGTCAAATTCCACCGTATTTCTATTATTCATTTATTTGAGTAAAAATTAGGTATAGGCGGATATTAAAAGACAAGTAGGAAAGTTATACAACGTGGGCGTCACAAATAAAATATTAGCTCGTCTAACTATTACCAATAGCTATATTTAAATAGCTGTAAAGCATATCGGTAGGTCGTTTGTTTTGAAGGAGTCGTGGCAATCGAACGATTCCATTCTGAATTGCAACATTCATTTCAGATAAAGTGCTGGAACTTATAGTCACTTCATATTCCTTCGGACACCAGTTCACACAACACGTGCACGCATCAATTAGTGAAAGTTGCAGTATTGACACACTGCTCTTATAATATGCTCGTGATATTAAATGTATGTCCTAATGATTATGACGGCGACTATATATATGTATATATAAATATATTGATACACCAGTGCCAGTGAGTGACAACTACAAAGCGACTAAACACTAACACAAGTATTATACAATGTCACCTTTTCTTCACCGGTTTTCATGTTTTCAAAGATTTGATCTATGATGTTTGCTCCGATTCCTCCAAGAACATTTTCATAACCCGCATTCTGTAAGAAATGATATGTTTCGTGATTTATGAATTGATTGCTATAAATATATTTGCCATTCACTCGGGGTTGGAGCCCAATTGCGTGCAAACCATATTAGCCATGTGTGAACGTCCGGGTGGCGATATTATTTATCGTAAACAACATTTGATACCTTGACTGAATAAAGCGAATAATATACATGATGAGCCTGATAATACAGTGTTTGGCCAAATGTTGTTTACGGTTAATAAATTCGCGTCCGAGTTTTAGGGGGGAGGGAGGAGGGGGAGGGGAGGGGAGGGGAGGGGAGGGGAGGGGAGGGGAGGGGAGGGGAGGGGAGGGGAGGGGAGGGGAGGGGAGGGGAGGAGGAGGGGGAGGGGAGGGGCAGGGGGAGGGGAGGGGCAGGGGGAGGGGGCGGAAGGGCAAATTAATTAATTATCATTCATTTGGGTAATCATTGTTCTACAAAGAGAAAATGCTAGCGTGTTCACACTACAAGGGGTAAGTATAATTATTATGTAATCAACTTATCATATGAATTACCGTAAGTACACGTATCATCAAACTTATCCCAAATTCAGTAACCTTTATAGTCTCCACAACTCCGTGGTATTTATGAAGGTATTGAGTTGGATCTTTGTTGCATATCACCCAAAAAATAAGTCAAAATAGTTCATGTTTATGTTGAGCGATGGTGGTTTAAAGGCTTTCCTTCTCTCAGGAATTTGAATGTTAAGCTCCTAAGGATTATCCAAAACATGAATGGCACTGAATTCGGCAACTAATCTTTCATAGAACTTGACATAGAGAAATATTAACAAAATCAAGTATGTTAACTTTAATACATAGAGAAAACAAGCTACTACTCTCATGATCAACAACAGACAAATGCTATCTCGGTTAACTACGAGGGTCATTCAATAAGTTCTACCTCCTCACTCATAACATCGCTAATATAAATATCAGCCTCATGACATTTGTCATGATTATAGCTCTGAATCATAGCTACACATTTATGGTAAAGGCTAATTGATACCTAATTTACTTTTGTCATGATGCAATCAAAGCCAGAGAGAGATTTTGGACAACGGACACGGATTTCGTTTTCTCTCCGTATTGTATGATAAGGTATAACCGCCGATTTCAATACTGAAAATAGGAAACAATGGATGATTTTTGAATATAATGCTATACTATCATGTATAGATTAGATTGTAGGCATTATTAACCTTTGTAGTTTGCAAATAGTATAATATCAACTCGAATGTATTGACACACCTTTAGCATACTGGAATACTGATATTCAGTCAAATGTTCGTTGTTACAAGTCAAACCACAGTGATGCCTCGAATGTTAAATCTTAACACGATAGTAGCTCTATCAGTTTTTCTTATATGCAACATTTAGAATAGTTAATCCGGTAGTCAATGATAGAAAAATATATCTTCGAGAGACTTGAAATATATCTTCGAGAGACTTGAAATATATCCATTTAGTCCTGTATAATGAGGATCTCTTAGTTCCTATGAAAAGCAAATATGACTTTTGCAGCGGTTCTGTAGGGTAGGGTTACAATTGATGGCTATCCTGGTCTGGTTCTGGCTAATTAGAGGGCATTTTCCGCCAAGAAATTAGTCACTTGTATTGTTTAAAGTCTGTTCAAGAGATATTTGTAATTTAGAACGATTTTAATTGACCGATAGGTACATTTTGTCTCTTAGAATGGGCCAAATGAATGGCACTTAGGAGCCATGTGGCTGTTTTTTTACCCGTTTCCATCGCACTAAATGGAAGTTTGGTTCTTACTGCATATCCAGAAAAGTACAATGACTATTCAGACTAATCTACTATGATTTTGTAGCTGAGATTCAAAGCTTCCATTGTGGAATATTTCATATCACTGGCTTGTATAATATCAAAGTTATGATGTAGGAGGTAGAACTTATTGAATGACCCTCGTATAATGAAACTAGATAAACTGTAACCAAATTTGGAAGATTAAAAAGAATATTCAGTACTACTGGACAAACTGTAAAGAATACCTTGAGGAACAGATCGAAAAGAAGTAACAGCCATATCCAACCTTTCATTAGGTGGCTGGCTGAGTTAGTATGGAGTGTTTTTCTGCATTTCAGAGAAATGTCTTGGAAAAGTTGACAACAACAAGCATTGGAATTTCTTAATAAGTTCTATGTTTTTGAAGCAAATAAAAACAATCTGAATAGACACATGTTTTTAATGAACCAGGGTACAAACCTATACAGAGGCTTCACTTGCAAATTTGGGACCAACTGAATGTCAATTTCGTCCATGCCTATCTTGTCGCCTTAAATAAAAATCCGAAAAGTCCTCACTAATAATCTGCTTGTTGTACCCAGGTATAATTCTGTCTAAAGGTATTTGTCTTTTCCAGATCATCTGACCAATCTTAATGCCATAGCGACATACGAGATGGTCTAATTGATTATAGCAGTGTCATCAGGCATGTCAGGTAGTATCATAAAGGTTGACAACCTTCAATGAATGACAAACAAACACCACAATTCGATAGTTATTGCTTTAACTATTTACCTAAACTTATACGTAAACCACCGTTGTCCTTATTAGATTCAATACATTTATCGTAATTATTATCTTTGGAAAAACGTCATAAAATAATGAATTGTAAGAATTTTTATTTTGAACATTGTATCGACCATTATCATTTGTAATTGGCGCCTCCCTGCCGTTGATGGGGTACCTGTATTCGGTTTAAAGAATTCGTCCAAATCCAATGTGACAGAACAAACATCTCCCATGAAAAAGGCATTTGGTAAAAGTAATTATTTTGTGTTATTTTTCAAATTTTTCTCTCTTATAAATGAAATTAGATTTTTCTGAAAATACTTTCCTGGGGCCATAAATCTAGCTTGATTGTATCTTCCGTAAAAACCACATAAATTTACTAAATCATAATGGAAATCTGCTTGAATTTTTGAGGACCTTTTAAACATATTTGTTAATATTTTCATCATAAAGTATTTCTATTATGTTCACCTGTGTGCATTTGCGGTCGTAGCCGGAAACACTGTAAACGGCGCGCCTTTTAAACATGGTGTCAATTCATGGAATTCTATTTACGAACGAAAACATACTCAGAAAATAAACTTTCGGGTTAACCTGACGACTTTTTTAAACATTTTGTTTAGAAGTAACAAGGAAACATATTGCGCTGTCACTTAAATATTTTAGTTTCATGTTTATAAATAAATGTGACAAAATAAAATGCATTTAGGAGTTTAAAAAAGATAGAGGGCGTTCCATAAAAAGATCGCATAATACAGGGATAATATAATAATAAGGATAACCCTGGCATAATATCTGCCCCTGACAGGACAGGACTGATTAAAAGGTTCTGCTGCCACATCGTCATGTCATTGTAAGATTTGCTCATAGCAGTTGTACTTTTCGAGTATGATTGATGTTAGAAACGGATTTGTAAATATGGAACAATCTTGCGCTTAAATTGGAAGATTTACCAATGAGATTTCAGTACGAATGGTAACCTATCTCGAATATGACTTTGTGCGAAAGAATATCCTAAGCCTGTTGTCGCCACGTTAATTGAGCGCGTTGGAAAAAATCCCGGCATCGAGATGTTGTTAAACAAACTTGTGCAATTTGATAAATATCACGGATTTAAAATCAGGCGCAAAATATAGAACAATCGTTTCAAACACGATTGTGATTTGCTATATTCATATATCTAATACGTGCATTCTTGGTTGTTCCGAGCCTTATCAAAGAGGTTCCTATAATTAATCAAATTGATTTTCATTTCACACTACAGTTACTATTTAACCATTTAGAAGTGTTGTTAAGTCAAATATGAAGATTTGTAGAAGAAACCCAATAGCTCTTCGTCCCCATATTAATTTCGTTTTTTAGTTATCTTTGTAGTGTCTAAGTTATACACAGATATACACACATAGGCAATGATTGATACTATGAGAATATTTGGGGTCCTAGCTGGATATGTGTGTGAATAAACATTAACACTGGTTCTTTGTTGTGAAATTGTGTCTGGGAAAAACATTTTTAATCATTGTTTGTGTCCCGAAATAAAGGGTTATGTACACGCATCAAATCTTGATTTGAAATTTATTTGATACCAAACATGACAATGTAAATAAATCCACTGTTATAATACAATACCACCAAGAGTAATAAACTGAAAGGCATCTCTGACATGTGTGTGTTTTTAGGGGACAAGTGGCCCAATTTTATTTACAGGTATGGATTAGCAGATAAAACCACATAATTAAGATGTATACACAATGTTGTGTATTATGCCAGGAGACAAGACATGTACAAAAATGTCTGTAAACATGTTTAAACATTTAGCATTTTACCTAATTGAAAATACGCAATTCGGAAGGTGTTTGAAGGTTCACAAAATAAATAAATCCTCCATGTCTATTTGGAGACCGTAATAATTATGCGGTTTGATCTGCTAATCCATACCTGTACATAAAATTGCCCAGTTGGCCCCTAAAACACACACACATGTCAGTGATGCCTTTCAGTGATTTACTCTTGGTGGTACTGTATTATAACTGATTGCTACTGTTATTACAAAACAAAGTGTCAATGTTGAGTATCATGTCAGGATACAAGACATGTTCAAATCTAGATCGTCACTTTGATATGTCACACAAAGAAGTCTGTCAATTGAATGGATACAGCGCCTGTTAAAATAATTCCTTAAGGCATTCTTGTCTATACGGTTATCAAACTGAATAATCCGAAGGGTGTTGATTGAAAGTCCAGAAAAACAAAGACTTTGCTTAGAAAAGCATTAACCTTTTCAATGAATAACATAATAGCTTTTGTTAAATTAAATATTGGCAAAAAAGACTTGAACCCCAGCGGCTACACTACATTAAATGTTTTTTCTTCAAATATGGTTAAAATAATAATAATTTAACCTAATCAAAAATAATATAGTAAGAAGTAAATAAAGCAAGACATTATTTGTCAGGGTCGTAATAGTTTATAACAAATTTCTCATTAACAGATATTAGCTATTATTGTAAGTTAGGTATCAACATATTCTACAAATCTTCTCTATCCAAATATGTTTTAGTTTTATACTGCCAATTATTTTACCGGATACATTTACCTTTAAAAAGGTAACGAAACCTTGAGACACCCTGTATTAACGGGGTTTTTTTAGAGATTAAATGCACTGTTTAATTTATCAGCATTGTCTCTGCCTCTATAAGACAACTGGTCTAATTATGTTTGAACTCTCCGTCAGAGTACTTACTAAACACAAATTGGTCAGTGTTTGTCTAGATTGAGTGCTTTTGAGCTTGGAACTGATTTGATTTCCTTGATTTGATTTCCTTTAAACCCCATGCAGTGAGAGGTGACTGAGACAATCAAATGCCGTTATCGCACTAACGGTAGTAATTGTTTCTGCAGAGTTGCTAACAACTAGGTTGCCGGTATGTACAAGAGACGGTTAGACTTTTGGGAATAGTTTTATTCAAATAATATTTTGGTCACTGGATTATGATTCATTGTCTCTAATTCATTCAATTTATTATAAAGCAAACTAACAACTAGTCAACTAACTATCCAACCAACACAGAGCAGACACAAATATTTCTGGGATTTTCATTTTTTTTTTATCAGTGATACATTTTCTGCGAACATGTGCCCTTTTCTGAGCTGATTAACAACCGAAGTCTTATTGGAGATTCAGGGGGCAAAAACCCCTGGGAGTTTGTGAGATTCAACCCGTGGTGGTGCAATCATCAACCTTTTCGGGGAAGGGGCTAGAACAAATGTGGGGAAAATGTAATTAATTTGGGACAAGATGCGCCCGGAGCGCGACTAATCTTTGCCTTTTCACGTCAAAATTACTTTTACCAACCAACCAACCAACCAACCAACCAACCAACCAACCAACCAACCAACCAACCAACCAACCAACCAACCAACCAACCAACCAACCAGTATTACCCATAATCCCTTGCAATGTATACGCCGATATATAGTAGTCCTACCAGCGAGACCAATTTTAGAAAGTGAAATTTAGGGGAGGCGAGATCACAGTGTTGGATAGATTTTCTTGATAAGAATGAGCTAATTTTACATAATCTGATTTTCCTTGTTAGCATTGTCTGTTAACTTTGTATATCCATTATGTTTCTTTATAATATATAAGTTACGTTTGCAAGCTCGTCGCCATGCCATGGGAACTCCCCTCCGCCTACCCACACACAATTACTTAATTGTTTTCTTTCCAGTAAAATCCATTAGGGGTTGTGAGTCCCATTCCCATTCCGGATGTTATGCTAGTGATAAGATGGTGAATCAAAGGGCCGCAGAAGAATAATACATCAAAAACCAGTCGAAGTAGACAAGATTATACTAATTTGGAGAGCAAACAATCAATAACAAGGACTATTGATGAAGCACAAACAAGAAAAATGCACTTGTCAAGCAGTACAATTTCCTATGCCCTAAAACAACAATGTATACAAAAATCACCAGCGAGGTTATAAAGAGCATTTGTATAGCTTTATGAAGATTTGTAGTGTATTCCATTGTATCAGTAAAATAAACATGCACTTAAAGTTGCCCACCCAATATGATGCACACTTATCAGGAATTGATGAAATATAAATTGCATTCGGTACTTCACAGAATATTGAGTATAACTTACTGTTGTTTTGTTTGTTATAAAAATCCTTTGTTATTGCACGGTATGTATTGCTTATTCCTTAACACCCGAAAAACCATTACACAATCTAACGTGCACTCATATTTGTTCATTCATTTCATATTTCCCCCAAATAAATAAATAAAGACTAAATTCAATAACAAATAAATAATAAATAGCTTTATACGAACGGTATAGTGTACGTTTACCATGTCCTGGTCAGCCATCAAATACGTGTTTTTTTTGGTAGTAAAAGCTTATGCACCACGGTAACATAAACCCATTTGGAAGGATGCAAATAAGCTTATATTTAATTCCCACAGATCGAATTACTTGTGTTCAATACTCACTTCTCTTCGATTATCTTCATAATATCCTGTTTCGGGTAGTTCTAGTGCTCGCTTACCAGCTGAAATGAGAGAGTGAAAAAAGTAAAATATATTAATGTAATATTTATCATCTCATCTTTATTATCCCTACAAGTGCCCGGACTTCGGTCTTCGGTTGGCAGATCTTCGGTCTTGATGGTGTCTGGGAACTTGAGCGGTATTCTTCTCCGGAAAGAAAATGTTGATTTGTGTTTTAAAAACAATAAAGCATATACAGATTAATAACGAGCGTATAACGTATGTTTGCCATGACCTGGTTTACCATGTAAAACATGTCTATTGTAGTCAAATCGTCTATTATTGGATAATACACAGAAAAAAAAGGTGAGTCATCATCGTAAAATGAGTCACTACATGGACAAAATGACTCATTTTGAGCCATAGTGTGTCACTACATGGACAAAATGACTCATTTTTCGATGATGACTCACTTTTTTTCTTTCTGTGTATATTCATGCTTCAGACAAATTTGTAGTCACTCCTGATCGTGTCTGGGCACTGGAGGGGTCTTCGGCCTCAATTAACTTTCTAACAGGTTGGATCAAAGAAGATCAATCGTAATATGTTATGTAATAAATATAAGAGGACCTGACGTTTCGATTCTAACAGAATCTTTATCGAAGGTAAAATGACAGAATACAACATTACACAACATATATATAGACAGAGGAACAATAGGCAGGAAGTCAAAGTGACAGATGGATGAATAGGGGAAGATATCATATTTGACAGCTGATTGATGAAGTGGATAATATAACAAAAGGATGACATAGACAAAGGGGAGATATGTTATGGTTAGTTGTGTGCGCGCATTAAGTGTCTAGCAAATCATAAATACAGTTGGCTTCAAGTTGTAACATCTGGAATAAGTAACTAATGACCATCAGAGTCGAAACGAGTTCACGAGACATCGTTTTATTCTAAACGTCACAAGACAATTGTGTTACGATGATATCATGATCGCCGTGATTAAAAAGATATTACGGTTTTTACAGTCGTGAAAATAAGACTGAAATAAAGTATCATTTATCACCCTAGACGGGTAATTTAATAATCTCCACAGAACAATGAAAAGAATTACGGTATCGTGAACATCCCTGATTAAGGTCTGTTCATACTCCTGTTGTTGCGCATCGCCCGAAGTTGACGGATATCGATGCACGAGTTGAAGCAATGTAAACGGACCAACGGACGATTAGCCGTGATAGAATCTCAAAACCGTGAACATTTTCAGACGTCGTGAAAAGATTTTGATAGCATAATTACGGATACTGATGATTTAAGATGCGTTATTAAGTTCCCAAAATCGACATAATTCCCATAGGTGTAATTGATAATGTTCGAGGACAGGGATGCTATCAGAGTTGTGGATAATCCATTTCGTCGCTATTCTTTCAAAACCTTGTATGTTTTTCCGGGCCTTCAGCATGTATAAAGTAAAAGTGCCAACGGTTATGCATAGGAAGAGTTGCTTTATATATGTTCCGGGACAAGAGAACTTAGGGCTGATATCCAAACTCTCAGCGGTGTTACACCGGTATTACACCGATGTTATACCGGTATTACACCGATATTCTATACAAATATCGGTGTAATACCGGTATAACATCGGTGTAATACCGGTGTAACACCGCTGAGAGTTTGGATATCAGCCCTTACAAGGTTTTGATAGATGTGATTTAGTCACTTAAAGATGTTTAGAGCAGACCGCTTTAAGGTCATACATAGGAAGTATTACTTTATACATGCTGAAGGGCTGGATGGAGATACAAGGTTTTGAAAGAATAGCGACGATTTGTGTTTCGTGTTGATATAAACAAGGAACCGAAATCAAAAGTTTGAGATTCAAAAATATTAAAAGATTGACAAAACCCCTTTTTCTGAACTAACTAACTAAATAGAATAAATAGATAGATAAATAAATAAATAAATATTGAAATATACAGGTCGGGTCATGTCTGCAGAAATTTGTCTTCGCTTGGCTGTATTGCGTTTTGCATCTGAACTCTTCAATTATGTCCGTATTGACCATTCGTGTGTTCTCGTTTCATTATTTTACCCAATAGAATACACATTGTCTGCTTAAGACCTTTCAAAGTAATATGGAACTGTCTGTGGACCTTTGAAATACTTACACATTGCATATTTCACAAGCCAAGTGTATGCCTCTTTTTAAATTGAATTGCCTCCGCGTTAACATCCTTCCTTATTTATCGGAAACCTCAAGGGTACATCCGACTTTCATGACTTTTGCGTAATTTGATATTTTTGGAGCACGAAGTGAATATAGATCGTTTATTAAATATTATCGTAGTAGGATGAAGTGTAATTGTAAATAGTATAGGGTTATGAAAATATAGTGACGATATGATGGGAATCGGTCCTCCGGTGGGTGAGAGAGCTTGAATATTCTCAATATAATTGTGCGATCGCAAATGAAAGGACCATAATATTGCAATTGGTTCCCATACCCGAGATAATTATGAGTTTAAGCACATTGACATTTATAATTGAGATTGAATTTCACTCGGTCAAATCACAGTGACCAGCACATTCATTGAGATCATCATAGAACCTCATTCGTCGCTCACGATGACTTCATTATATTACGTGATAGGGCCCACCAAGAATTCTTCATGAGTTGAGCTTTTGAAGAAGGGTCATGTTTTTTCGAGTTGGACCTAGGATATATGACCTAGGATCTATATTATCAGTGGCGTAGCCAGAGGGGGGGGGGGGGGGGGGGGGGGGGGGGGGGGGGGGCGAGATAATCTTCCCCTCCAATATTGACTGTCGTGTCGGTTGAGATTGGCACTGTCGGTTCATTGACAAGAGGAATCATGGAATTATGATGGTCAAAAGTAGACAGATGGAAATTGTTCACGCTGCGCGCGCTTGTGTCCCAAAATGCAATATTATTTCAAGTTTAGATGTACCTCTATCATAGCAAAAGTAAGCATTGGTAAGTGTAAAGTCGAAAAGTCGAAAAGTCGAAATACTTTAGTAAGACAATCTTGTCGGTTCACTTCAGTTTCTTCCCCCCCCCCATCCCCCATTATGAAAAACGCCACTGTATATTATATATAAAGATCAACGCACAAATTCGTAAACAATCGTCAAAACTCTAACCCGGCTTAGGGTTTTTGAACGGGATTACAATTGTTAAAGAAAAAACACTAACTTAATCGCAGGGGTTCGATCTGGAAACCAACCGGACTCCGGCCCTATGTTCCACCCACTAATCCACGGCTCCCGGCTACTCGTTTGCAGAGTATACCGCGCTCACTACATAAGCTTGGTTGATTACGTCATCGAAAACCGTCGGCACAGGCGCTTGAAGATGGACTTAGGATTAGCATTTTTTTAGTACTCAGGGGGTTAGGGTTAAGAAGCGTTATCAACTTAAGAAGAAAATCTCTTCTAAAGATGAATCTTAGGTTTTATACAATTGTAACCTCAGGTTCCACAGCAACAGTAAAAAGGAATGGAATCTTGGTAACGTTGCTGCTAACCACTGACAAAGCTAAGAACTATTTCAGCGTGTTTTGTAGTTTTAAGCAACTTGCTGACGTTTTCAAAATAGTTCCAGGCGTCCACAATCCCTTGAAATTAAAATATCAATTTTTCTTTTTTGAGACAACTGTTTTCTGTTTTCATGCGATGGGTCACGTATGTCATTAAAACACACTCCTCATAATTGTTCTACTCGATACTAGTCGATATACAAATAGAGTAATATCCAGTTTATTATTGTCTGTCAATCCCAATCACATCAGCTGCCAGAATGAGGTTTCCAACAATAATTAACACTTTCCACGTGGCAGTCGTCTGCAGACGACAGTTCCAAAATTTCACAAAATATGTTAAAAAAGTCAAAATTATTGAATTTCATTATTGTATTTGTAATCGAATTTTGAATTGATTGAATTAATTGAGTACTCAAACATCATACAGAGATTAAAACATCTAAAATACATGTAAAACATGTACATAATTAAATTGCACCAGCATTTTGAATAACATATAGACATAATAAAGTATGAGCAAAAGTACCAAGGATAGCCCAAAAAGCTTTGAACAAAAAGCTTATTTCCATTGGGATCCTTAACGAGCATAGAAAGGCAGTAAATACCAGAATACAAATGAAGCGCATGAATGAAGCACAACGCCATGATAAATGCATTAACATTACTACAAATATGCCTAGTATTGGTTCCGTAATTCTTTAGATAAGAGTTTGAAAGTTGGGAGCGGTTTATGAAAAATATGTATTGTATTGGTAAAACTAATAGCCGCGTGGAAAGTGTTAACTATGATTAACTGCAGGTTAAGTAGCTGCAAATACAATGTCATATGTGTCATATGTAATTACGTACAGGTGGAGTTGACGGGTGCTTTGTCAGACGGAAGCGTCATTGTTTTGGCATAGGTCATCTAGTAGACTATAGTTATTTCCTGGTAGTGGTTAATGTTCTGGGCCGTTAACCTTTGAACACGTATCTATATGTTTACCTCTAGCTGGCAGACAGTCAAAGACCAACACATTTTGAGCTCACACATTACTCGAATGCTGTTGACAAACATGTGTTATGCGCTATTCAAAACCTCATGAAATATACACGATACGTGCGACCAAATATAATGCCGTCTTTTACTGGTACGCACAAGTGCAGGTCACGGACGCCCAAAGACTCGAGCTGGGGTATTTCAAGCGACAGCGTACCTACTTTTCATATGCTAATTTTACCAATAAAGTAACCATTCAGTTTACTGATAATTGGCACGAGTTAACGGTAGTTGCTTTAAGCGTGAGCTATCATGTCAGCTACCTTCATAACAGTATAGGGGACTGTACATTGACAATGTGATGTCAAACGGGTATAATTTCATACCGTCTGGCGTAGAATTAAGTTTGTTATAGTAATAAATCGATGTTATAACCCCGGTTATCGGATGTTATATCACAACAGTGTAACTAGCAAAAACAGTGTTGCTGGTTGGCCGCTCGGGTTGGCTCGCCCAATTAGCAGCAGGCGCGAGCGAGGCCTTGGCGGAGCGAGCGCCCTTCATACCAAGTTGCCAGTTTTGAAGTGCTTGGTAATAGACTGAGTACAGACTTGTAGAAATCTGGCTTTTGTGGCTATAAAAAATAAACTTAAATCGGTCTGAATTTTAGGTATTTTAAAGACCAATACAATACGTATAAACGTAGACGTTATTTATACAAATTCTATCAATTTGAGGACATTCTGACATGAAAGAATTTGTTTTATTCATTTATTTCTTCTTCTTCTTCTTTTTTTTTGGGGGGGGGGGGGGGGGAGAGAAAGTGGGTTTGGCTAATACCGGACTGGTTGAGTGGGGTGACGGTTCGTGGCTGGGGGTGGGGCCCCATGGTAGAAATGGTCTTCGTATTTTAAATGCATTGCCCAGTGAAACTGAACCTTTTGCTAACTGCATCATCACTGAGCAAAAAGTCACAAACACGGGACAAAACATTGCGTGTACACCCGTCAAAGAATAAATTGGGTACCCCTCCCCCTCCTCTCCCGACAACAAGAGTATACATGTACATTGTCTATATGACGGCACACGACGTTTACATACATGTGTATGTGTGACGCCACTAACAATATGAAAAGTTGTTTAGTTTGTCTATTCACTGTCAATTTTATTTGACCATTTGTGGTTTCTTTTAGACTAACGACTTAACTGGATCTCATTCAGGTTCAAAGTATTATCTAATTGTACAGACTGGTGTTTTTTTTATTCGTTGACTTTTGGATTCTTTCAACAAAAGGTTCAATGCATAAACTCATACCCCAAACAAACAGTTCATAATATTGTTGACAAAAATCGGGAAGAACACATTATGGTTTACCCACATTATATATTATTATAGGCCCATAACGTTGGATTTCGTGGACAAAGATTCCCGTTTCTGTTTCATGTCAGTCATCAATGTAAAGTTACAGATGTTGCCGGTTGACTCTTGACTCTTTTCACGCCCATCGAGTGTAAACTGTGTAATAATTCGTTTACGTCACTTGTAACAGCGTGCGCGTGCAAACAAACAAGGTAAAAGAAGAACAAAATAGCACACGTCACGTCACGTCACGGGGGGACGGGGGGGGGGGGGGGGCGGGGGCGGGGAGGACAGTCAAGTCAAATATATAATCAAGTATGCGTCATCTTTGCACCCTCTTAGTGATAATTTTACGTTTCTCTCCGAAATTGTGCACGCATAAAAAACCGAGAATACCAAATACTTCACCCCCTTTCAAATGTTATAGGCCTATCAAAAGAATTTGTAAAAACATGGACACCCTTAGTCTTTATTGGAAGTTTGATGCACATAAAAAATACCTCTGAAACGTGGGACAACCCTATAACCTTGATATATTCGCGTATCGCGTGTTAGCCAAACATTATAATGTATAACCACACTATTACTCGTGGGGAAGAAGGGGTGAACCCCTGCCAGAAAGCCTGCCACCCCATATACGCTACTGCAGTATTATAGTTGACCCCCACCCCCGATAATCAGAATTCCAAACAAACCACAGATGATAAGACAGACCGTGCGTATTAATAAAACCTCAGACTGCATGTACATAATGTCCACGACTTAATATAGATCATTAGGCGCCAACACGATTCATCTAGCAACATTGCAAAAAAACACTAGACCTGGGGGATTTCAGGCGACAGCGTACCTAGTATTCAAACAAACAGACCTTGCATATATTATATTAATAAAACCACAGACTGTCTATGTCCACGACTTATAGATCATTGGGTTGGGCGCCAACACGATTTGTCTGGCAACATTGCAAAAAACACTGGACCTGGGGCATTTCAGGCGACAGCGTACCTAGTATTCACGATTTACACCAACTTAGGCGTGCTAAACGTGATCGATAGTTATTGATCCAAAAGTAGGTACGCTGTCGCTTGAAATCCCCTAGGTCGACCCCAATCGCGTCACGGACGGAAAACCAAGTACCGTCGCGTAAACGTTAGTCATCCCGTTGTACATGTATACTATAATGCGTATCAAGTTCGCGTAATGCCACGAACGCAAGGCGTATTTGCACAACGCAGTAGTTATGTGACATGTATAATTACTGAATAATTAATAGTACAAGTAACCTCCGTATCATTAAATGACGATTTTATTTACGGTTTTGAATCAGAATAATAATGATCGGTGACTGTGAAGAATCAAAACATTTTACTTTGGGACCTCGGCATTGTGCTCAGGGCTACGCCCCTCATGCAATTCCTTGGTTCCAACGTGAAAATGTATTGATTGTTCACAGTTACCTTTAAACAACAGATACGCAGTCATTATCCTTTAATCAGAGGAGGACATTTGTTGTTTTTGGAACGTAAGAGCTCGACAAATGCATCGTGTGAAAAAAACTTTAGTTTGCTACTGTTTGTGCAATGCATTGTGGGAAGACCTTAACATCTTCTTTGATTCAATGGCAATTACACGTACGTTTTTCGACAACAGAGCAATAGATAAAATACTGCACCTTAATGTGATTATGAAAAGATTTTGATTCAGTACGCAAGTCTTTGTGCAAGTATGTATGCTTACTTAATATTAAACTGCTCACAAAAAGTATCGAAACACTTAGAAATGATCCAATATATAACGGCTCGAAAGGGTATGCATTAATCGAAGCAAATAACCAAGTGCATAATTTTGTTCTGCGTATTTTGACACCTCGATCGATGAGATACGATGTTGCAGAGCGGAGTTATTGTCATTTCAATGGTCGTGGGTCCAGTTTCAAAAGTGGCAATCACCCTATAGAAAGAGGTTTGCATTACTGTTTAGAATGATCAGATTCGTGATTTTCAATAGGGATGAGTGTCACCTTGGAAACTGGACCCACGATCAATGAAATGACAATAACTCCGCTCCGCAACATCGTATCTCAACGATTGAGGTGTCAAAATACGCAGAACAAAATTATGCACTTGGTTATTTGCTTCGATTAATGCATATCCTTTCGAGCCGTTATATATTGGATCATTTCTAAGTGTTTCGATACTTTTTGTGAGCAGTATATATTTTTGAAGTAGGTGCAGAAGAAGGTTATATAAATGGTCATTATAAAATAAGACTGTTAAGAAAAAACAACACAACAAAATCTTATACGATAATGCACACGCCTACTAAAATATCACAAAATATACTGTAATGAATGATATCAATGCTATTTAAATCAATCATTTATTCCCTTTTGCGTTTAACCGCTTAAGGTACCTTGATGATGAATAAATGACGCGAATTCTAAACAGAAATTACAGATACATAATATACTAGATATAATAATAGCCACACTTGGTGAAATATGAATCGTGTTTCTTATATGACAAACATTTGCTCGATGAAAGTTTTTGAAGTGTGATTTGCCTTAGTCTCAATGGGCAGATGCGTACTCCAACATCTATAAGTGTTTGGTTATGACCGAACTAGATACGGATAAAGTTTCTATAATTACATTCAACTTCTTATTACCAGTACAAGTATATGAATATCGCGCTATTTTTGTAAATGGGCACTTCAGTTGAAGGTAAAGCGTCACTTTTGAATGTTCACTTTAACGTCAAATTGCCTCGACGGGATTCTGATCACGTTTTACGAAACAACATCAACATTATGAAGAAATAATCATAAGATTTGATTAAGACTGGGCCAAATTCGCATTTATGTTTAATAAATACTACATTTACAGTAGTATAAAATTACTCATCTAAAGAAATAGTGCAAATAGTAATACCTTGTTCATAAAACGATTATATTTATTTCAAGGTTTGGGCCGTGATATTTAGCACATTTGATTTATTTTTATCAAACAACAACAAATGTCCCCCTTTATCATGTTTATATATAAAATCGGCGAATCCAGCGAGCTGTTTACAAACTTCCTGCTTCAAATTAGTCGCGTTTGAAGCGTGTGCGTAACGCTGCGTTATATGCATACGCCGGCGACTTGTGTATGGCACGCTAACGCGATGACTATACGCATTGAAGGTATTATTATTCGAATTTATTAAGCCCCGCCCGAACTATATACCGTTGTCTCATAATAATAGTGCGTATAGGCTGAAAATCAGCCGAAAACCAATCAAATTGCCTGTTGACATCCAAAACCACACCTCCTGTATAAGAATTGGGGCATAAATATACCACGACTTCTCGAGCCGATTTTAATTCACCAAACAATAGGGGAGAGCGGGGAGTGTTCGACCCATAGTATTTGAAATTTCTTTTTTAAATTGTTTAAAATTGTTTAAAAATTGAATTTTACATGCTGTTTTTTTAAAACCTTACTGTATGGTTTTTAATATAGCTGTAGAGTAATATGACTTTTTAGGTGTATTGGCGTATAACTTGTTGTAGTTTAAGACATTTTGGCTATTGTACAGCGCCTTGAGGTGTATTCGTAAGGCGCTTCAAAATGCGTTTTTTAAATTATTATTATTATTATTATAAACCGACCGACCGACGCTATACCTGAGGGGTTCGTTTGTGCGTAGAACATGGTTCTTTCGTCGCCGCATGTGTGTGATCTTATTAACATTGTATCATCATACATTCCCTTTTTCCAATGTCTAAATATATATATATATATAGGAAGGAAACAGATACACACAGTCAGATCAATATAATGATCTTATGATGGTACAAATTATCTTCTGTTGAAAATCAATTCAAAGCGATCCAATTGGGTATTTAATGCAAGGATTTCTAAGTTGTTGGCATGCTGCATTGCTGTAATGCAAAGCATGCTGGACTAGCGCAAGACATCTTCTTTGGGTCGAGTGTGTCACGTCACGCGACAAATATCTTGGAAGCCCTCGAAATTGCCCGATGTACAATATCTCCGTATTGTTTAAGATGTACAATCTCTAGGTATTGCTTAAAATATCGTTATATATAAATAGCTTTACCGTGATGATTTAAACTATTGTTAGAGCGATCTTGATAGGTTTGCCATCCGTGCATTTCGCAAGTCAATCATCTCAATTGACGCTCTATTGAGTTAGGGATTGGATTGATTGTTTGTGAAATGTAAAACCTAGTACGTCCGTACATAGCAATATCGATTGTGTAATAAGTTGAGGGTGGTGATTGATTGAGATGGGTTATTTTAGACATTTCATAAACGCATTTGAACTTTAAGTTGTTTTGCTCACCATACGGTATGTCTTTATACGAGGTAGATATTTTAAACATTAGCAGCCCTGAATAGTTTTGAGATATTGGTCCTACTCAAAGGGTATTCAAAGAATGGGTAGATGTCAAGCGAGCGCGCGGTGAACCCATTCAAATAACATTATGAATGACGATTGGACGACCTACTGTTTCCGTTAAAGTGTAATTGAATCTGTATTAATTACATTCTCAATGGTGTATTTACTGGTTGTTTTGAAGGACCAATATAAGGCTTGGTGACAATTCATGCCCTAAATGTCAAACGATACACTTCTACCTACAGAAATCAAGAATTATTATAACTTTAAAATATATTCGATTTAATTTAATGTGTATGTTTACAGGGCGCAATTAGAGACGTACCTGGCGCTAATCAGCGCCCACTTAGGGAGCAGTTCCATTTGTACGCGATAAAAATTGCGAGAATGTTCCGGGCCCCGATGAGTTTTTTATCAGGCCCCGATGAGATTTTTATCGCGTACAGTTGCGAGTAGCAAAGGATTATTTATCGAGTAGCGTATTACCGCTTGTTTAAATATAACGAAAGATAAGTGGTCGGTATGTAAATAGAGCTTCGGGTTATTTATTCTAGTTGTAAGGTACAAATTCAGCATTTCATGTTTTTAGAGATAATGTTATTGATTATGGATGTTTAACATAAATTGTATTATCCTCGTGTATTTGCTAAACAATGTCCCGCTCTATTTGCTAAACATACCCCAGGGATGGCAGAGGCCTCGTATCGGGCCCCGATGTCTATTTTATCGGGGCCTGATGACTATTTTATCGCGTATCAACTTGAAAAACATCGGGTCCAAAACATATCAGGCCCCGATACAGTCGCGATAAATTTATCGCGTATAAATGGAACTGTTCCCTTAGTATCACCCTCGCTTATTGGGCATCGCAGATGACTAAGTTGATAAAGGAACCATGCCCACTCGTAAATATTTAATTCAATAGGCGGCGCGAGGTTGCGCGTATTTTCACAACTCGAGCAGTATATAATCGTTTCAAATGAATATTCCGCGATGTTTAGAGGGAAAAAAATTGTATTTATGTCTCCCAGCCACCGTATAGCTGTCTTGCCAAGTTGAGACCACTTACACATATGTATAGATATGTCACTTGTTGATGTTTAATTAGCAGGTCGAAATCCACATATACGTCAAGGCAAACGCATAGTTTGTCCAGGCAAAAATATGTAATGAATGTGACAGAAGAAAGAAATGTGAACCATTGACAATTACTGTTGAACTCAGTTGAACTAAAATATTATGATTGTATCAACCCTTAAAGACCAGTGGTCTAACCTTGATAGCTCTGGAATGAATCCCAAACTCTGACTGCATAAAGCTTGCATAGCATCTATATATTATCACAGTGCAACGATGCTATTGGACAGACATTTCTATCCCACGAAATAATATGGATAAATTTGTATCTTCCCTATTCAACAAAATACATATTTATTACACATCTATTTCATTTATTACAACTATTCTTATCACCTTAACCCACCAGGTCTCATTTTTTTCTCCATCCAAGCTGGACCTCCCAAAATACCTGTCTAGCCACAATGTTAAAACATAGGCAAATCAACACATTGGAAGCATATCAAAACATTGGTCATTGTTTTGATTGTTTTAGGTTTGTCATTTACATGACATATCTAGAGGTGGTTGGGCCATATGTCATTTTTTACAATTCAAACTACATTGGGTTGGGGAGAAATAAATGCAATATTCAACACTCGGGCTTCGCCCTCGTTGAATATGTGTAATATATTTGTTTCAAAAGCAAAGCCAAACCGCAAACATGTTCAAGCGCCGCCGTTCGGTGAAAAATGAGCAGGTTTATATTAAAGCGGCTACGTTTAGTGCTTTGTGGAACAAAATAAACCCTAATATATAATAAGAAAACACTTCCTTCTTCTGGCGCATATATATCGCTAGCTTAGGTAGCCCAAATTGTTGGACAGGTATATGCTTTTGCCTAATTCTTGACCTAGACAAGATAACCAAAAAGCAGAAATTTTGGATTGTATTAGATTTGATCCAAATTAAGGGCTCAACCTTATTTCAGGTTTTCGTGAAAATACCTTAACTTATTTGTCTCACGCAATAATAAAGCTTTAAAGGTATATCATGTGATCTTTCCAGGGAACGCCCTCAACATCGAACAAAAAATAGAAAGCAGATTTTCTTGCAGATTTACATTTCTGATCATAAATCATGCATACATTCCAAGTTACAGGGCGATACGATTCTTAATTACTTCAAAATCATGATTTTAGAGTGAAAATAAACTGTCGGATAATCCGACAGTTTATTATTTTCACTCTAAATTCATTCTAAAACCATGATTTTGAGGTAATTAGGAATCGTATCGCTTTGTAACTTGGAATGTATGTACGATTTATGATCAGAAATGTAAATCTGCAAGAAAATCTACTTTCTAAAAAAAATCATGAATAGAGGGCGCTCTCTGGAAAAGATCACATAATATGCCTTTAATTGGATGAGACAATGAGCCGCGCCCGTGTGTGCAGAGAACGTTTATACATCGTAATAATGGTAAAATACTATTTTTATCAAAGAACGATAGCACTTTTGTGACAGTTTGAAGTAACGCTTCGAGCAATGACGTCATAAAAACTACAGGGTGTCGGAAAAGTTTCTATACCTTTTTTCTTAATCGCCAAGTAAACATTACGACATAATTACGATAGGAACAGTAGTGCATTTTTGGTAAAAACTTTAATAGCATTTTCATCATGTATTTTACAACACGCTCATGGAGAGCATGCATACTGTTACATGCGCTTATTGAAAAGAATTCAAGTTGCAATAAATGTACAATCTGTCTTCCCAAATTGTGATCATTTATTAAAATAAAATCAATTTTCATGATGGTAATTTTCAAATATATTTTAAATCACAAGGGGACTGCATTTTCAGCGCAATTCGGATAGATCAACGTAGACTTCATCGGGCTCTTCAAGTTATGATTCTAATTTTTCAACGCGATATTTTCTTCTGGAGATATAGGGCCTTATGCTTAGAGAGAGGTATAATAACTTTCGGTCTACCCTATATTATAACGCGTTATTATTGATGCAGTACCGTATCAATTAGTGCGTAAAATAATGGTCCTTGCCCATATAAAGGTTTCTTTAATATCCATTATATTGGCTCCTCTTACTTGAATAAACAAATATATATAACTTGGAGACTGCAATTGACCATGAAATGTGGTTAGATGTTATTTTCTATACGGTTTTGGTAGTCTAATTATTAAATTAAGATATTGATTTCACTTATCGTTCTATGATATATCTTTATGCCTTATATCGTGTCTATTATATCATCGGTATATCCCAATAGAGTTTTCGGTTTTTATGGACATTTTGTTTAGATTATATAACAATGAAGATGAATAAGTATAGTATTCATTTGTTTGCATTGGTAACTTAATCATCTTAAGTTCCTAGACAAAGTGGTTTAAGCTGTGTATAATATTGACAGTCAAGAGCTCCAATATTTGTTGATAGAATATATCTTATAATATTAAAGCTCTTAATAGCGAACACAACACAAGGTGATTGATTACCCGAGCTACACCAACCAACATGTGATGAAAGTAAGCCCGTCCACCTTGACGCAGCTTGGAGTGAAATATTTATTTCGGATGCAGTATTGCAATTGGTTATTCATATAAGTATATCTTGAAATTATCCAATCATAAACGTTGGTGGATCGGCAGGTAGTAATCAGGGGTTAGTGCGTGTCATTGTTTACCCGAGCGGTACCAGCTATATTAACATGAGTTGAATGTAAACCAGTCCACCTTGACGCAGCTGCATAGATAGATTGGGGTGAAATATTTATTTCGGAAGCAGAATTGCAATTGGTTATTCATATAAGTATATCTTGAAACTAACCAATCACAAACGTTGTTAGATCGGCAGGTAGTGATCAAGGGGTTAATGCGTGCCATTGTTTACCCGAGCGGTACCAGCTAACATGAGTTGAATGCCCGGGCTGAATGTAAATCAGTCCACCTTGACGCAGCTAGTATAGATAGATATTTAATTCGGTAGCGGGTTCGGAAGCAGAATTGCAATATTGGTTATTCAAATAAGTATAGCTTGAAACTAACCAATCACAAACGTTGTTGGATCAGCAGGTAGCGATCAGGGGGTTAATGCGTGCCATTGTTTACCCGAGCGGTACCAGCTAACATGAGTTGAATGTAAACCAGTCCACCTTGTGACACACAGATGTCCACTATCTGACTTAATAAGGTAGAAGATAATGTACAATGTATTGTAACAGTATTTGGAGTGGACATCGAGACCTGAATACTATCACATAACACGGTGCAATGGTTTACATACACTTCATCCGTATTATGTTGATCACGCTTATTAGCGGATTACTCTCCGTGTCTTGTGTAGTTTAATCTAAAAATTAGAAGATACATTTTAAGATACTCAAAATTACGCTCGCTTATGGACCTTATCAAGGACAAGATTGACTAATACTAGTAGTGTTAAGTGTATAGAATACAAAGTATTGATCAACTTCTGAATTTGCTTCAAAATGAGAGGGGAAATGTTTCTCAATAACATTTGTATCACATAAATAACATCGTAAAACATTTAAAAACAAGTTAAAATGTTGTTAATACTATGACATTACGTTTAGCCTAATTATAGAACTCAATATTAGGAACATAATTTGATGGAAATAGTGTTGAAGTAAAAGCATTTCTACAGATCAATAAATGTTTCTTTTCTAGCGTACCAGCCACACCATATATATGCCTATTATTGCAATACACTTAACCATTCCAGCTTTCGATGTGCCAGCATATGTACTTATATTTCACCATATTTACTTTTTATATGCCTTTCGATGTGCCAGCATATAATTAAACTTAAGGATTTGATTCACTTGAAGACGGTGTTAGGTTAGTCCTCTATCAGACGGATGTATTGTTTTTTAGAATCGAGATCTACTCATACGTAATATTTCTTTATTGTGCTTAATGTACCGTAGCGGTCAATCTATAAGTTCCGAAATTAATTTCAATATTTTCAATAATAACATATTTTGAACATTGTTTCATGCAAGGACTGCACCATATTGCGAAATATTTGTAATTGTATTGTATTTTTTTTGACATAGGTATAATCTATAGCTGTTTTGTTAAATTAAGTAAAATATACCGTAACGGAAAACCTAAAGCGACTTGGATAATTGCAACAACAATTCAATCAAAATCCGCAGCGTTAAAAAAGTTAAACCCAAGTGCTAAAATGAAGATTGCTCTTTGTCGCGTTCTTATTTGTAATAACGTATTGTATGAATAGGTAGTTAGGATCAAAATCTGAAAATAGTGTAATATAATTTGCAGCATACATGCATGAACAGATATTCAAACGTGCCATCTTAACAATTGGCATAATTATATTGATTATCATTTCTCCTTTATGTATAAATTGAGTATCCAATTAGAATGAAAATCAATTTGGAACACGACAGATATATTGCCACTATTATGGATACGAAATATCTATATACAATGTGAACCACAATGTGTCAATAATCAGATTGAGATTTTAAATCACTGCACCCCCCTCCCCCTCAATTGAAAGATATTACTGTCATTAAAATGGTACTGCGGCCAAAGTTGATCAATTTTCTATAAAACAGTGTTACATATTGTCGCCTTAAATATTTTGTAATACTTGTTATGGTGGAAGTCCTTTAATTAAATTGTATTTCAGAAGAAACGGCTCATCGCAAGAGGTCCTTTTACGTAAAAAACATAGAGATTGCCACTGAATTTGATCATTTTTAAATTTTAGATTTCACTTTGTTTGAAAGTAATTACCTAGGTTTTTCCAAATGTGAAAGTTATTGCGTCGTATTTGTATATTATATATAGTACAGGCAATATCTTAAGACACTGTGAAATTCACTAAATGGATGATTTTACCTTTGTCTATGAACGATGTTGTGAAAGCCATTAACATAATAAGCTTATGCCCTGAGGAAGTACATCAATTACGCGTGTGTATGGTGTATTTATAGGAATGTCTGTCTGTTCTTGTATTTTTTATGTTTAATCTATAAATATTTCATCCAAAGGTTTTTTTTATTATACAATTGCTTTCAGATGTTACGTTACACCGTAAGAGCCACTACACTTGATGTGACTTCCTTTCTTTTATATAACCCTCGGTTCGGATGTTAATTTGTCTCATTCAATTCAATGAACTGAGATGAACCAATACACTGGATACACCTGGAAGCTTCATTAAAAAACCAGCAGCAAAAGCGAAGCACGGGTCCAATATAGTGCTGTCATCAAGGCACTAAACCTATAGCAGTAAAGACAATCAAGTTAAAGTGATGTGGTGTTGCATGTTCGGTGCGACCAAATCAGTATAGGGCAAGACATTGGGTTAAGAATAAGATATGTACCAAATCAATCGTCAAATATCTCATCCGAAATGCGATTTGGATTGCCCGTTCATTGTTTTAATGTAGATGTTCCAAAATTCATATGTTGCTATTGATGATTAATATCGAATCATAAAGGCATGTTTTGGTTCATATTGTATATTTGTTCATATTGAGCTATGATTCTTGACTTTAAATATAAAATAATCAATAATCACCACAATTTCTGATTTCGACTTATTAATTTGAGGCAACTTCCCGTAATTCAATCATGTTTTTTCTCTTTCTCCATGTGTGTGGTGTTTTGAAGTGAAATGTAATACAGCGTCTTTTCCTCTTGATTGTATCTGAATCTAAAGCACGTGGGTTTTTCAGTGTGTAAATTGCGTATATGTTTATATACACAATCCTTTCGAGGCATTGAAAAGTGCATATTCTTGAATTTATGTTTAGATGATTATATAATGTAGATGTGCATTTAGGTCTACAGAGTTTAAATAAAAATACCTACATATTTTCTATGTACACGATTTAAAAAATTTCAAATTAAAAAAATATTTTGTTGTTGTAAACATGCATTAATTACAGACAGTATAAAGTGCCTCGTTGTAACAATGTGGGGGACTATTTTCTACGGTGTAATCGTCCTTGAGCTGTGAACAATTCGAGGAAGAAATGGAGCCATGAAACTGGCACCCAACGTCAACCTGGGTCCAGTCTTAAAACTATAAAAGGACGAAGTTCTGACGCGCTGAATTACGCATTCACTGAATATTGGGTATTGATTACTATAAAGTTACCACTACATGCACATGGGTTATGTTTTTAAATTGAACCACTAAATAGAACATTTTCAAAATACCAAATAACGTAACGTATGAATCGTTTACAAATAATAAGTATTTTCGTTTGATATACTATACATTGCGTATACGAATTATATGAATTACATCGGCCGAGTGCACCAATGACGGGTAGCTGAAGAATAGCGCTACCTCGCTAGTAACTGAGGCGTAACCCAACATTTTGAGAGCGCCAATACGGGGTAAGCTACTAGGCTAGTAACTGGTGGGTAATTTACGCTAAATGTTATACTTGACCGGACCCAAGAGTAAGTTGGGGCATACCGTTTTATGCCACAAGTCAGTCGATTCTAGCAGTAGCGTAAATTTGTTGTGAACATTGGAGGGGATGATTCGCTGATGCTGAAGGACCAATTGCGCTTGCATGCCCAGGTGGTGTCTATTTGAAGTGGAATTTGACCCCTCATTAGCTGAAAGATTTTGTATTTTTGAAAATCCATTCATGCAATTTGGTGATTTTTTTAGTCAAAATTTAGATCACAACTTCTTTTGCCCAATCAAACACTAATCGCACCGACTTTGGGTCATATTTTAACTAAAATGTACTAATTGTCCAAGGATCTTAAATAATGACTAAATAAATAAACTTATTATTGTTTTTATTAATTAAAAACTGATAAAGCCAAGTTTAAACATTATTTTGAGTGGAAGAAGAAAAAAAGCATATCGTGCTGTGCGTGGACTGGGAATCGAACCGGGGTTCTGCGGTTAACAAGCGAAGGACAAGGTATCCACGCCACGGAAGTATTTGTGTTAAGAGATTGTTATAATTGTATATAATTGTTTCCATCGGGTGCTTGTGTTTGTCATTAAAATTGTGCTTTTTGGTGCAATGTTTGTATGTGCCCCTCGCCCAAAATATGTTTGTAATGTCATGATAGTCCTTATTTTTGAAAAAGCTGTAAAAAAACTTCGAAATTTTTGGCCATAAAATGGCATCATTTTTTCCCCGGATCGCAGGGAGGTCACGCTGCATGTCAGATTTTGTTATACGCAAGAAAACAATGGAGTCTCAGTGACTGCAATATTTGCTAGAAATAGCTTCGGAAAATGGTCTATTTGGGCATCTCAAAAACTGAGAAACGTGTTAAAAATCCTGTAGAATTTTAGAGGAGGGTCATTAATATCTGCAGAACTGTAAAATGTATAGTATTAAACACGTTTTGTGACCAAATTTATGTCGTAAAATGTTGGAAAATGCACGTTTTGAAAATCCGTGGTCTTCGAAATTACAGAAATCCTAACTCATTCTAAACCTCACCAAATCATGAAATGAACCCTCGTCTACAAAAAAGTCCATGTACGTATTGCTCTATCTGCTTGGAGATAGCGAAGACCACGCAAACATCATAGCTTCATACAACGGAATGAAATCCGCCATAGAGATTACATAGCGAAAATCGTAGAGATTTGCACTGCAGTCCTCTGTGTACATGGTGTAGGGAGTGTTGACAAAAGCATGGTCCTTTGGCTATTGTGTTTGTGCATGTTTGTGACGACTGACCCCGTTTAACAATCTTCATAGCTCTCATATAGGGCTTGGGTGACCTAACTATTGACTGACTCCACGTGATTCTTGATTTACACTCACCTATGACCTAGCGAGTGACGACACGCTTTTAATATTACGGAGACTAAGGTTTCACACCACTAAATAACGTCTGGCCCTACCCCCTTTGAGGCAAAAGTCCAAAACCGGCCCGTTTCTATGCCGAAACGGGAGACCTATTGTAAATTACAGTTTAAAATTAGATTATTTACTACATGTTATGGCGAAATTAATATAGTGTGAATGTTGACAGACACATTAGCGTTCTTCAGGTCCAAAAAAATTGATGCAATGATGATTTTTTAATATTTTAACAGAGACATTTGTGTTCAGGTCATTTCCGGTATCTGACGCAATAATCTTAATCAACAATTGCTTGTGACCAGGAAAACTCAACTCGTACTTTTTGAAAAGGCTCTAGCTCAAAATTATGCCGGTTACCCCCCATATATGAGTTGTTGAGTTAGTAGTCATGGCTTTCATCTTCAAGTTGAAACCAAATTTCAAGTTACCAGTTTCTTATAACGTCGAGAAATATCCATTTTAAAATTGTGCATTTCACGTGTAACCCTATGGGAGATGTATTTGGTGGTGTGCAACCCTAATCACATCAGAATTTTACATTAAACTATAGGTTAATATAGGAAATATATTGATCAACCTACATGTCAACATGCTGTACGTTCATTGATACTCTCACGTCTCGATTATTGTAATGGCCTTCTCTCTTCGCTACCATCTACTTACATCATTCGCCTGCAACGTTTGCAAAACTGGGCTGCACGTCTTGTATTGGAAGTCGACCGAAAACATTCGCCTGGACCACTTTTAAAATCACTGCATTGGCTTCCAATACGCCAAAGGATCATCTTTAAATTACTTCTGTGTGTTTATAAATGTCTTCATAACCAAGGACCAATCTACTTGTCAAATTGTTTATCATTATATGTTCCAAAGAGACCACTCCGATCTTCTAATGACTATCTACGTCTTCAATACCCTATCACTAGAGTTCTAGCTGGTGATAGAACTTTCACAGTTTGTGCGTCAAAAGAGTGGAATAAGCTACCTATCTGTATTAGGGTCCATATCCAAACTCTGAGTGCTTTTAAATTGTTTTTCTAGCGATTTCAAAGCGCTTTTCCAACGAAATACCGTTGGAAAAGCGCTTTTAAATCGCTAGAAAAACAATTTAAAAGCACTGAGAGTTTGGATATGGACCCTTAGACAATCATCATCCACAAGTGTGTTCAAAAAAGCTCTTAAAACTCATTTGTTCCCTTAAACAGTTTTTCTGTTTATATTTTGTTTCTAATCTATTTTGTAATTGCTATAATATATTGTACGTACATGTACTATGCTCATGTTACACTCACATTTTGTAGTTTAAGTTGTAATTTTAAGGTTTTATCTTGTAAGCGCTCTGAGCCTTTTGGAAATGGCGCAATTAATGCTTTCTGTATTGTATTGTATTGCATTAACACTTGGCATATGCGCCAATTAATTTTGTAAAGGGACGATGCTGATTAATGTGGATATTTACCTCGCTAGTTGCTATTCTGGTGTTATTCGCCAGGTATGCTCTAAGAATTACATCGTTAGTAAGTTATGCTACAGTTAGAGCATAACTACTAGGGAGGTAGCTTACCTCTCTATTAAGTTACCCGTCATTGGTGCACTCGGCCGATAATAAGTTTATTAATATAAATGTAACTCTATTGTTTTTTATATGTTGACGATGGATAATAATGTTACGTAACCATGTATAAATGGCAACTTCTAAAAATAACAACACAAGTGCTCCATCCACTGTTGAAACGTTAACAAGTTTAGAAGCAACAGGTATGCTGACTACCATTTTTTTTAACTTGAGAGAAACTGTGATCGTTTTTATTTAACATAATTGTAAAAAAATCTCAAATCTCAGATTATCGTGATATAGGATTGAATGTTCACGAAGACAGGTAACTATAACATTTACCTCATGTACAAAATAAAATGAAACTTGTGTCTACTACTATTGTTAATGAAAATATGATCAATAAGACATAATCATCGTAAAAGGACGCATGCCTTATGCAATGCCGTGCCCTACGTTACTCCATGGGACAAATCGCTTTAAATTTCCCACGAGACCAGATCCTTCCATTAAATTTCCCCGAGATAACTAGACAATTTCAAAAGGATTTTATGTCACAACATCATCGATCATGTATAGTACAATAATGTAAGTTCGATGGTTTTGCATTCCTAAGTCATATGATCTGGGAGTCACGATTATATCAGATTATAATGTACATGTTGCTACTGCGCTAAACGAGATAACATGATTTGTAATAGTTATGTAATATTCTTGAATCACAAACTAAAGGTGTGTCAACCCGGTTAATAGCGATTGCGACAGTAATCTTCCTTCCGTGATAATGATAGTATAATAAAGCTTCCGACCCAGTTTCAGAACCCTAATCCGTTACTTGTTAAAAAGTGTATTAAATCAGAGACCCTATAACTATGGGACAAGTATCTCGGAGGCAAAGTCCCCCGTTTACTATGCTTAAATTGACGAATGATGATCTTAAAGGGGGCGCACTATCATGGTCGTAACAAACCAGACGACCTAAGACACGGTGGATTTTATCGGCTCAAAACATGATTTGTGACACAGAAATAGTACATCAATGGTAAAAAAAAGCTGATTGTGATTTAGAGTAAAACTTATTTGCTTTGATGATAGCAGAATTTAGTTCTTATATGACACGAAACATTCAGAATTGGTTATTTGAAATTAATTTTCACGTGGAACAAAATACGAATTTCAAATTGTGGATGGCTTCGTCTGACAGTGACAGAGGAGGGACGTGGCGTTATTTGCATTTTATGAATATTGTAATCAGATCAGTTGGGAAGGATGCTGGATCGCGACGATCACATCGTGTGAGGTCATGAATAGTCATGAATGAATATTCATTCACAACGAATGATTGACAGTTTACGCTTAACTTCCAGATATGAACTTATAGAGTGCGCTATACTGTGAAACAAAATCTCAACAATGGGCAGATAGGGTGTTACATCACCCTGATTAAATTGAAGTGAAAGCCACTCATCGGAAGTTAAAAAACCCAAGACTTTCCCCCAAATCTGTTGCACTCTCATATGTAAATCCAATTGACACAAATAATACACTTTAAAAGCTAAAAAATGGAATGAGCTATATCCTAATACCATAGTGTCTAGCACAAGTAGTAAAGTAAAGTGCTCAACAAAAGAAAGTCGTACACTTTGTTTAGGTCATTTAAAGTAACTTTCGATTATTTTTTTACCAAACAGGCTAAATAGACATTTGGATAAATCTTTTAGGCACATTTTGATACCAAACATAACACCTAACAACAAAGATAAATCTTTTAGGCACATTTTGATACCAAACATAACACCTAACAACAAAGATAAACCATGATTAGCTCCATTTATAGAAAACTAGTCACTTTTCAAAAGTCACATTTTCAATACACTACGCGGAAGAAAACGCCAATTGTTAACAAGCACATAATGCCCTTTATGTTCGGAATCAAATATCCCGCTCACTAAGTGTACGCCCAGCGCATGGGTGTGTACACGGCTACACTGTGCGATCGATTGCCCGCCGGTCAATCCTGGTGAAAAACAGTATCACACACGGGGTGAACCTCGCACACACCCATTTTCCTCCCGTGTAGTAATTGAAAATGTGACTATTGAAAAGTGACTATTTTTTTAAATGGCGCTAATCATGGTTTATCTTTGTTGCTAGGTGTTATGTTTGGTATCAAAATGTGCCTAAAAGATTCATCCAAATGTCTATTTATATAGACTGTTTGGTAAAGAAATAATCAAAAGTTACTTTAATTGACCTAAACAAAGTGTACGACTTTCTTTTGATGAGCACTTTATGTAAGCCTATACATACATAGAAGTTTTTATTCGGTGAAAACTTCTATTAACTTGGAAAGAGTCTGACAGGGCTATTGGCAATTTTTTAAACGTTATCCATATAATTTGAACGCTCAATATATTGTTTTTAGACCGTATCCGTGTTGTATTGTCTGATGTAAATGCGGGAGGTAGTGTTATTTTGCGGCGTCGTTGTTCCACGCCAAAAAATACTATTACCGAAACAATACCTTTATTTTAATTGTTAATTAAACTATCATATTTAATAGTCATTTATCTGATAGTATCTTCTATTGCTCACATATGACAACTTTTACCTACATATGTTAACAATCGAATGACCACAAACATTCCATTCAATCCCGTGCGGAGGATAGTCAAGCGCCATGCGACAGCATAGTGCTCCGCATTTACACGCAGGAGAAACGTAGTAAGACGCACTTCAGTAGTGCGCATTATAAAACAAAACTATGTACCACGCACCCGGCACGCACTGCGAGAGGAGGTGCGCGCTTCTAGATTTACGCTCTGCCTACTCGATTTATATTGTCTCATATAAAAGTCACCGATTTCTCTGAAAGCCAATGGGAATTTTAAAACTTTCTTAGCTGTTTTAAGAATGTTTCATTGCATTTTATTCGTTGTTCTCATAGGTCTTACAGGATCATGAAACTATTCGCATATCGACATTAGCATGATGAGTGCGAATGCGTTGAATTTTCTAATCTCTTTTGAAACGACAGTATAATACATCTTTGACAATAATTATAAGGATGCATGGGCGGTGGTGTGGAAACCCCACTTGAAGGGGATTCATCCCTTCTATCAGGGGCGTCAATCCTGTATGGACGAGGGGACATGTCCCACCATGTTTTGAGTTGGGGTGGACATAATATCAAATGTCCCCCCCCCCCCCCCCCCCCGTTTTGAGTTTGCATGTGATCGAAATAGAACATTTATAGAAACACCTAATAGTCCGTTAGTTTGACAATGTAATATGTTTGGGATAGAAACTTGTTTGAAGCAAAAATGTACCTCAATCATAGCACAAATAAATGTGAACTCAAATTTTTTTCGCATATTGTCGGTTGACTTTTAATTCGTGCACCACCACATATCAAAAACCTAGTTACGGCACTGCGAACCACACGGAACATTCTAAATATTATTGTGGTGACGTTAAAAACGTCATACTGGACCATTTAAGTGTTAGAAATACAATTTTTGCGCGCATTTCTTCTTTAGGTTTCTCCATTATAATGGGTCTCGAACAACACCAAATATTTATTTGTCTCAACATTCAACAACGAACATTCCAATAAAATATCGGTCAAAGTGCCCACCAAATCACACCAAATGGGTTCAAAAATTGAAACAAAGTCGAACGCTGAGGGGGGCACATCCCCCTCAAACTCCCCCTGTCCGCACTAGCGCGGAACGTGGTGCCTGGCACCTTAGTGCTTCGCACATTCATTAACAACAATTCAGTTTACAATTTATTTTTTATTTTTGGACGGGCAAACTATGATGTCCCCCCCCCCCACATTTAAATGTGGATTGCCGCCCCTGCCTTCTATAATCAACGGGCTGCTAGAGAACTGACAGTTTTAGTTTTTAACTCTCTAAAGTTGGATCGAGAATAATTGTTTCACATACTCAAACCTGCCATCGGGCAGAAAGAACAACACGACTACTTATTATGCTCTTTGTATCTGATTTCGAATTCAAATTAATAAGTATTTGCGTATCCGGATATCTCCTCATATCTGTCTTATTTTAATATCTTTTCAATAAAAAGAGAAGTATCTACGTTCAATATTCTGTTCACGCAACACTGTTTAAAATGAATTATTGTATCATGTCATTTGATATTATTTAATTCTCAATATCTACTCCAGATACAGTTACCATACATTCTACCTATGTCAGACAGCGGACACTGCTGTGTCACAAGGTGGACTGGTTTACAATCAGCTCATGTTGGCTGGTATGGCTCGGGTAATCAATGACACATGCTAAACTCCCTGAGCACTAGATGCTTATCTAATAACGTTTATGAATGGTTAATTTCAAGATATAGTCATTTGAATTACCAATTGAAGAAATACTGTTTCCGAAATTGTTCACTCCAATCTATACCATGGACATACACCTTCTAACAATGTGTCCATCTTTCTGACCAATCGGAAAGTGGTGCTCAAGGGATTGAAAGGTTCACTATTTTGTTTGTTTGTTTGTTTGTTTGTTTACACGGTCGGTCCGTACAGACACACGCTTGGGTCCTGAAGGGACCAGACTCAAGCAAATTGCTCGGGCCAGGCTTAAAAAGCCTATATAAGCATGCTGGTTGAATTATTGAATCGCATCATGAAATCAAAACCGCAAAATGTATTTAATTGAATATTTTGTAAAGTCTGATTATACTATTGAAGCACTAGATACGATTTAAACCTGGTATTTTATCAGGTTAGCGATGCAAAAAGGAGTCAGTGAATATTCGATAATTCATCTAAAGATAATTTCATTTATTTTCTGATATAACAACGATATAGAACAACAACCTATTGAATCAAAGTCTTAATTTAATATTTAAAGGTGGATGTTCTCCGATTACTTTAAGCTTTTTTTTATGCCCATCAACATATTTTGATATCATAAGAAACCCCATATTTTTCTCATTATTTCTGTAAAAATGTTTGGCGCAAGATATATTCCATTTAGACGTTACTAGGCCAAAATGCAGTGAATTACTGCCAACTATTTTGAGGATGACCTTTCGTGTAAAATTGAAAACATCAAGTTGAAAATTGGGCCAGAAATCGGAACACCTACCTTTCAATCTTACTTTGGAATTTATATAAATAATCATGCACTAGATGTTACTAAGCGCAAGAAGTAGTGCTTACAAGGTCTAAAACATATTTTAATTAAAAAAAATACCCGGTAGGCTATTTAGCCGATATCTCAAACTCAATCCTTCGATTTTGAGGTTTGTTTTACTATTTAAGCATATAGATTATTTTGTTTTTTTATTTAAGATCTTTTAACAAAAATTATGTATTTAATTTTTGTTTCAAACGTATTGAATCGATATCTTAATTTAATATTTTAATCGTCAGTTACCGACCGTGAAAATAATATAAATGATTATGCACTAGATGATACTGCATTAAATCCGAGCGCAAGAAGTGCTTACAAGGTCTGCAAAATAATATTTTAATTTTATAAATACCCGGTAGGCTATTTGTCGGTATCTTAAACTTGCTGAGGTTTGTTTTACTCTTTAGACTTTTTCTAAATTTCTTTTAAATCTTTTTAAAGAATTACTTTCAATATTACAATCTGACTATCTGTTTGAGGTTTGGTTTATTATAAATATAATATAAATAATAATAAATGTTTAAACGTAATGAATCGATGTCTCAATTTAATATTTTAATTTTCAGTTACTGACCTTGGAATTAAAGGTAGATGACCCGATTTTCAACTTGATGTTTTCTATTTTACATGAAAGGTCATCCTTAAAATTGTTTCATTCCAAAGTTTGAGTTGCATAACTTCAATGGTTCTATTTTTAGAAGCGCCAGGTCAAAAGGCGTGCCCATGAGCAGTACACAGACTGGCTGGTGGTTAACCACCTTTGGCAGTAATTCACTACATTTTAGCCTATAATTTCCAAATGAAACATTTCTGGCCCCTAATATTTTACAGACATAATGAGGAAAATATGGGGATTCATCTGATACCAAAATATCTTGATGTGAAAAAAAAGCATAGCCCCCAAAAAGTGATCGGGTCATATACCTTTAATAAAAATGATTATGCACTAGATGATAGTGCGCTATATAAATGTGTTTTATTATTATTATTATTATGATACTGCATTAGATATGAGCACAAGGAGCGTAATTTTAATTGTTTTTAACTTTTCTGATTTTTTTAAATGTTCCTATTTAAATCAAGAGTGACGTGTCTGATTGATTCTTCTAGACGACGTTTACCTTATGCGCCAAGTCTTTCACATTCAGCCATTGTTTTGAAAACACTGACATCACCATTAACGTCACTTCAAATACCGCGTGACTTACGATGCACGTAAATGATAAAACCAGGTGAAGCAAACATAACAAATGCTACTCCTAAACTATACGTCATATAATTAAATATATACCACTAGGAAACAGGTATAGCATCTGTTATCAGTTTAGATACCAGTCGGTTTATTTCCCGCGGAAATAGTCATTCAAGTTATTTATCAGTTGCTAATTATATGACGACACATATTTAACGGTTCGTCAATTACAAACGACGGAAATAGTGCGAATATTGATGGGATTATAATGAAGGTGAATTGAAGTACGCAAGTGGAGCAGGTGCTTTCGCGCGTTGCACTATGGATTATGGACCGTACGTGGGCGTAGGCGGCGCTGCTTTATTGTTATTGTTCGTGTTTCGGCGCCGAGGAAAGGAAATGGTCAGCAATGACTCCATTTTAATTCCAATTTGCAAGAAAGGTATTTTACAGAAGTTTACTTCGTTAAATCATACTGAAGGTTCAATTTCGATAAAAGCGTTTGCGACCGGTGCTTAGATATTTATGATCTAACTTAAAACATACCGTAGGCCAAAAACACAAAGTATACGTATTTTTCATATTTATATCCTGCCTAATCGGGCAATAGTAAGTGGACCAAATAGGCGTACTTAAGATCGCCCAAGGATCATCTTCGTCTTTGAGTATAGAGTTAACCCCCTGGGCACTACCTGTCTTTCGTACAATATTTCCCATTCGTCAATTACATGATATAATCATTTTGATGACCAATTACAGTTTTGCTTATAAATATTTTATGCTAATATTTTTGAAAATTGTAATTATTCTAACGATGTCTCTGATTGGCACAATATTTGACACATTCAAAATTTCATCCAATCGGCCGGTAGTTCTCAGGGGGTTAAAGAAGGTGATAAGACTTTTACTGTTTGTTATGGAACGATCTATCTATATTTATTCGGCACTCTGTTTCCCCTATATCCCCTACCCACCCCGGAGATTTACGCCTATGGATGGCTTCGCTTCTTCATTGTGCCTATGTAGTGTATTAATATTGCTCTTCGTTTTTTCTCTTAGTGTATAATAATATTGTTTGGTTCACCGCCTGCTCTGTGATACCACTGTTTTTTGCAGAATTGTTTATAAAATACTCGAATATATTATAGGACAAGTTGTTCGGATTAAGCATGATAAGTGGACATAAAAACTATAATAATTTTTCTCAATATTTCTACTATGAAAAAGAAAATATTACTACGCCTTTAATATGATCCCCAACCTATATAACTATCAACGTGTTAGCTCACTATCTATGTGATTTGCTCATGATACGATCAACTTTCGCGAACAGAGAGAGACATAAACCGTAACATTTACCACGATGAGTTGTGGTTAAATGTGTTGTTTGACAAACATACACTTTGTAATGTAATCACTGAATGTCCCATTTATCCCTGCGGGAAATATACCTACTCAAGCGCAATCCGGTTGCACCGTTTGTCAATCGTCATTTCAGGAAATATCAGATGTCTTCTTTTATCACGGCGACAAAATAAAGCAGACGACATTCCAAAATTTCACAAAATGTTTAAAAAATGTCAAAATTATTGAATTTCATTACCATATTTGGAATCACCATGAGAAATGCATTGGCATAAGTACAAACATGCCTAGTATTGGGTCAGTAATCCTTGAGATAGACTTTACAAATTGTGAAAGGTTTCTGAAAATATGTTTTGTGTACGGTAAAAATAATTTCCGCGTGGAAAGTGTTAATGTTATGTCAAGTCGTAGAATAACAAGAAATTCAAGGTAAGATATGGAAGAGGTACAGCATCTCAATAACACGATAAATATTACATTATTATATTTCAAAATTCTATTTACAGGACTATAATCTTGCGCGTATTTTTGGAATCGTTCAATAGTTTTCAGCTTTCTAAAGGTCAGCGTGATTGTTGATCCTACCTTTTGAAGGTTTATTGAGGAATTGTAAATGGTGGAAACAAAATACTATTCTTTGATAATTTGTCGTTTATAGAGAATTCTCAATGGTTATTAAATCGAAAAAAAGGAAGACAAGTTGCAATTTTTTACCTCAAAAATGCTATTTTGGTCAACATTTTAAAAACTTAAAATTGTTACGTTTAAAATCCTAGAGAAGTGTCTTTATATGATTTTGGTGCAATTTTGGCCATTTCTTAACATTTTGAGCCAAGCAAGTGATTTTTTAGTCAAAATTAAAACAAATCAGAATTTTTAGTAACATTTGATACCAAAAATGGATTCTCCGACTCATTTCCTTAAAAATATATATACTTTTATTATATACATCACATTAATAGTTCAAACGTGATAGCGCTTGAGAAATTTCATATCTTTTTGGTTAACAGTCGGCTCCTTAAGATAAATTCGTCAATGTTACATTTTAAAATCTGTAACGGTAAACTAGTATTGAGGCTGCATCCCGGGCGCGATTTTTTTTTTACTAGTAAACATTTGTATGGGCTCACATGTAAAATCAGTTAGAATTTTTTTAATTTTTTTTAAAAATCATTTTATTCAGTGAGTTTAGCTTTATTCCGTATTAAAACGAAATAAATAATTTTTTCAAATGTTTACTAGTAAAAAAAAAATCGCATCCCGGGCTGCATTTAAAGAAAGCATTATTAAATATTACCATGCGTCGTTGCACTTCCATATTTACACAGACTTTAAACGACAGACACCTTAAGGGCATTACCATTCAGTCAGATGGTGTAATAGTAGTACGTCCAAGGCCAAGGTCAATGTAATACTAAAGTGTAGATGTGCGTATAGAAGTATAACGCGATTTACTATTACATTTTCTTGTCTCTTGACCAATGACTTAATCCCGGACTCAATGGGTTGAATTTGGCACAATAATATTTTCTTATTAATGACTGCGAATATCAGAGAATACAGACACAATCGAGACACGACCCAGATTGTAGATTACTTGTCAAATAAGTCGTGATCAAGGATTTGCTCCTCTACAATGGATTTGTAATAAGCTCAATACGTTATCCCGTTGTCCATTGTGTGGCATTAATTAATCGTTAAGGTTCAATCTTACGGTGACAAGAATTATAGCTCAATTGAACAAAAATCGTTTAAATATTAGAATATCGATGGATTAGTGCAAAGTCCTATCTGCAATGGCTGCCATTTGTTAGTTTGTGTTTTCACAAGAGCGTATCTTAAAGCACCCAATTATTGCAGCTATTTTAGATATTGCCTTGTCACATAACTGAGATGTAAGTTTACAAAATGTCCTAGCTCCTATGGCTGTAGCTGCAGCTACTCTGTGTTACCTTTAGGGATCTGCAGGTACACTATCACACATGATAACATCTGGCAGCTATTGCAGATGGAGGCTTGTTGTTGCACGAAAACCTTCACATTCCCGACGCTTATGGGGAAACATTGAGTTTATCGGGTCTATCTGTTTCTGCGTAGGAATTTCAAGTTTATTTGAAGACGATCTAGATTTGTTTGTAAGTGGTCTACCTCCATCAGACGAAAAATGACATATAAATAGTGGGCGGGAAACTTGACATCCCACGAGAACAAAGAGGTTGCCATTGGTCGTTACTGGCACGATTCTACTGTTCCAGTATCGGTCGATACTGGAACACCAAATTGTTTTCCAGTATCAAGAGATACTAGTACATTTTTATGTTCAAGTATCGGGCGATACTGCTACACGTGATACCAGTGAGATTTGTAATAGTATTGAACGATACCGGTACATAATTATGTTCTAGTATCGTCCGATACTGGACTATTTTATATGTGCCAGTATCGGCCGATACTGGAACACTGACTTTGTACCAGTATCGGACGAAAATATTACACCGTTCCAAAGTATATGTTTTCGAATCATTCAAACATGGTTCAGTGAAGACCATTTCCTATTTTTACACAGGATCTAAATCCATTAGGGACACATATTCCTGAAGTCGAAAAATAGAACTAGATTACTAGATTACTATCTATAGCAGAAATCTCAAGACATGTGTCCCTGGTTACTCTCGATTCGATAACAATCTTCGTCGATCACGTTCGTGTAATATCAAACCAATTCAATGTCAGAAACCTTTTAAAGTATATTTGTGTACACGTGATACTAGTGAGATTTGTCCTAGTATTGAACGATATCGGTACATACAGAATTATGCCCATAATTCTGTTCCCGTATCTGACGATACTGGACCATTTTATATGTGCCAGTATCGGTCGATAATGGAGCATTGACTTTGTACCAGTATCGGACGATACTGTTCCAATATCGGACGATACTGGGTGTTCCAGTATCGGACGATACTAGTACAGTCCAGAATCTGGGACCTAAGTACACTTTTTCCGAACAAAGAATATTACACCGTTCCAAACTATATGTTTGCATATCTATCAAAAATGTTTCAGTAAAGACCATTGCCTATTTATACACAGGATCTAAATCCATTAGGGACACATCGAACGCTGAATGCATTGTCGCGCTACTCTAGCCACGGCGCGATGGGGAACGCGCTATAACATGCGTGAGAAGTCCGGCGCTGTGGTAATTTGTGCCAATCAGCCAATTTTTTATAATTCTAAGCGTGAAGCTGGCTTGAATTTATTTGTGGATCTATTTTTCGTCATTCATGAATATGCATGACCTTTATGCCAGCCGCGTAGCCAGCCCAGCCACTCCGAGGGAGCTAGATCCCCATAGATAGATCCCCATAGATCCCCATAACGGTCCCTAT